>JAPEUW010000480.1:0-18123 GCA_027946445.1 Ascochyta clinopodiicola
CGGTACAGAGAGTGTAGCGGTACGCTCGTGGACTGGTACAAGACGGCGGGATCGTGGACTGGTACGAGTGGTGTATGTTAGCCTTACACCCCACTGCTTACTGTATGTTGTGAGGTTGCCCTCAAAATCAACATTAACATAAGCATCTCGGAAAACGGAGATCTATGACGACAATTTGTGTCGCTTAGTTACACAATTGTCCTCTGTTGTGCTCATTCACCACTTGTCAGGCTTTCTTGCAGCATGACGTTTACGTCATTTCGAAGTCGAACATCGTCGGCTTTCTTCACTCTTCCCTTCGCCTCTTGCACATTCATGATCGTGTACATGCTCTGTAGCGCGGTGATAGTCTTCCTATCACACGGCTTTCTACTACCTTTCCATGATCCTCGAGCCTGGAAGAATGTGCTTGCCTCTTCTTGGACTTTTTTGTTGTAAATCTCACAAGTGGTCGTTCATTTGATAATCCCGAGCTCTTCGCCTACGCTTCGGATGAGGAAGAGCAAATCTCGCTGGTAGGGTGGGTAAGTGCTTACGCGATAAACTCTTGCCTTCTTATAGTCGAAGCTTTGGCACAGCCTGGTGGACACCGATTCGTGCGCAACCTTGTTCAGTATCGGGTCAGTGCACTACCCTGCTTCTTGAAGCTGAAACATGTAAAGTAGACGCTGGGGTGGAGAGCGAGGCTCAGAATGTGTTGCTACCGAGTACTACTGCAACGCAAGACAATCAGCCCGAGCAGTCTAGTAGGTTTTGCGAGAGCGCGGTAGAAAAAGCGTTGGGAAACAGTTGTACTACACGTGTTCCCAAAAGACGTCCCTTGACCATCTACCCGCTTGAACGCAGAATCTCAGCGAAGATGAAGCTCGTCGACATCCCTGGTCCTTCTGGCCGTCCCCTCGTTGGGAACGCGTGGGACATTGACGCGGAGAACCCACTGCGGTCTTTGTGCAGCTTGACTAACATCTACAGTCGGTGTCCTCCTTCCTCCCGACTTCTTGTCGCTGCCCATCAGCGCCGACGTGGCACAGCAAGAGGTGGCGGCTGACCAAGACAGGTCCGATATGGAAGTCCCTCCTCGGCGGCGAAGAGCGGATCGTCATAGGCTCGCAGGCCTTGATGGACGAGGTGTGCAACGAAGATCGCTTCTCCAAGGTCATCGCGGCAGCCCTGAAGCAGGTTCGGAACGGCGTGCGCGATGGTCTGGGTACCGCCTACGGCGCGCAGGAGAGCAACTGGGGCATCGCACACCGCGTACTGGTCCCACACTTTGGGCCTCTGGCCATTCGCGACATGTTTGGCGAGATGCACGACATTGCGACTCAGCTTGCGAGGATTAGATGGTGAATAGATGGTGGAATAGCGTAAAGCACTGAACTCTGAATTGTCTCAATGATCTGCTTCCAACCGTAGAAAGGCAAGGGCGATCGGATGACGAGCTTGTGGAGGGCGGTGCCACTGCTACGGTCGAGTACGGTAGTGCACTGCACAGCGCGTTGCAGCTCTCCGTGTAGGTCGCTGTCGGTTAGCGCTTCAAAATACATATGTAGTGGCATGGTTTGTACTGTAGCGCGGCCATGCTGAGTGAGATTTAATATGATCACCGACAGGGTGATTCCAGTTAGTGCCCCAAGTACCATGTTGCCAAGTGGTTTGACCTGCATGGTACCACAGAATAGTCCGAGATTGGCATCTGTTATCCTTCGATATGTAGTAGTGCTCCATGGCGCTGCACCGGTACGCAGTGCTCAACTGTCCGCATGCAAAGCGTACGTATTAGGCGCCGTGCGAACCAATGCAGCTGTTGAGAGCGTCAAACTCTTCCTCTATATCAATCATATCGGACGTATCCAATCGAATGAGCTTCCATGTCTAGCCGCGGTCTTCCTATCTTGGACGTTGATTCGATTTGGGTAATGATAGATTGTTGGCTGAAGATAGGTGGCTCATTGCAGTGCAACACACAAGATTAGCCATAATGCAGATAAACAGCGCATGCATAAAATCGTAACATACACAATACAGTTCTCTGCCCTCGTCTAAACTAACGCCATGTCCAAATGACCACCAACTCCAATCCCGACGCCAGCACTCCCGAAATCATTCCTGGTAGCGCAAAGAACATATATGAAGATCATTTGATCAGGTTGCCGTCGTTATCCAGCTTCATGCCCTTCTCCACGAGCATACCCTTGATTGCGGGCACAAGATCTTCAAAGGTCTCCACAAAAGGGATTCCGTAGCGTTCGCAAACAATTTGGATGTTACCACAACGGTGGAACTTCTTGCCGCAACAAACGACAACCTTCTTAGACTTTGCCCAGAGCCCGAACTCCAGCATGGTGACGGGACTCATCGTTTTGACGTCGAAGAAGAAGCAGATCACATCAGACTTCTCGAGAGCAGAGAGCTCCCACTCGACCTGGTGCCTGAATGTATCGTTTTTAGCTTCCTGCGTAGCTTTTGGATCCCACTGTCCTCGACGGGGGTTGTTCACTGTAATGGGTAAAGTAGAAAGGAAATCTGCCATATGCTTCTGCCACTGTACAGCCTTGCCCATCTCGATGCTGCCTGCTAGAAAAACGGAGTACTCGCGGTATGTCGGTGCCTCAGGTGGCATACAGTGCACGAACTGAGAGTGCTCTTTGAACCCAGATGATGGCCGTGGAGGGAGCTGGTTGAGCGTGTCCTCAATCTCCGCGTCGATATTAACTGTGGTGTGTTTCTTTGCAACCTTGGTAGCCTCCTCGTCTGAATAATTCTCTTCCAACTTCCTCTTGCACATAAGACATTCCTCCCTGACAAAAGGCTCATTTTGGGACGTCATGGTGGGGTGCTGTACGAAGTGTGCTTCCGTTGGCTTGATTGGTAGGTTCGAGACAGCGATGCGATTGTTGGCCCCTGACTGAGATCAAACGATGTAAGATGAGTGAAAGAAGAAGGTGTGGTGCTACTGAAGGTTCGAAATCTACCGGATCCGAGCCTCAATATATACTGTTTGCCTGTCCCTAAAGTCTCCACTTTTACGGGCCATGCCAGAATGCACTAAGAAAGGGAAATGGACCGACCAGCTCACAGGAGGAACAGCATGACAGACCACTCGGGCCAGAGGTAACACCATAGTGGCTGTGATGCTCTGCATGAAAGACGCAGCCACTTTCATGTCTCGAGCCAATCGTGGTTGTCATGCGAGCATGCATCTTCCATGCTAATCTTGTTTCTGACCTAGCTGACCGCATCGTAGCTGTGCGGGTCCCATAAGATCATGTGTCCTCCTTGATCTGCTTCATGTTAGAACGGGGTTCAGGGCGTTGCGGCATCGTGCCATCGTTCCTACGGAGCGAAACTCGAGACTCAGGGGATCCACGCTTTCTGGGCTAGTGTGATCATGCTTAATCTCACAGCTCAGACCGTCTAAAGATAGCATACGCTGCTCAGAAGAGCGTGAGAGACAAGAACAGCTGCGTTGTCTGATCACTTCCGTTGGCCCACTTGGCCGAATCTCGACAGTGGACACTTACCCTTCTCCGGTACGTACAGGACGCGAAGCAAGCCGCGAAGCAAGTATTGGCGGATTTGGATGGTATGTATGCTTTGATACAACAAGCGAGTAGCGGCATTAACATCTCCTCGATACAGTAATAGCGCCGGAGTCTGTTTTGGGTATTCATGCATCTTGACATTCAGATGGGCAAAGTACCGCATCTGTGCGCACCATCGGCGACACCCGCGCTCCCATGCAGTCCTGCATGACCCGGAGGTCAGCAGAGATAGTAAGTTGAAACAAATTACGTGCTTTATGCGATAGCAATTCTGGAGTATTAGATATCGGACGACACCTAGAACAGTTAGAAAGGGTGACAACGGTACGGCACTACGGTGCTTCAGGAGTCTCTGGCCCGATACTAAAGAAGCAGTATGAATATACGCGGAGCCTGGTACCCATTGCTTAACAGCTTGTCACCCCCTCACTATATCTTCTGCAAGCTAGAGGCACGTCTATTCGTCACTACCACCTAGTACAGCACTCCTTTTGCGAGCTTCTTCAACGTAGAAGCTGAACTTAAATAGAAGGTCACAAGGCTAGCTCGTCTTCATCCTTGTATCCTCTCGGTCTCGGTGACAGATCCTGCTAACTAGATTGCGGCTGGGCGACGACAGTGAGCACGGATCTGCTCTTTATGCCTTGAAGACGTGAGAAGGTTTTTCAAGGACGGATGATGTGTGTCTCACGATAAAGCAAGCAGTGGCATGAACATCCCCTCAAAGCAGTGAAAGAGCCGAGGTGTGCCTTGGGCATTGATGCGTTATAACATCCAGATAGGCAAAGTACCGCATCGGTGTGTGTCAGCAACGAGACTCGGGCTCTCATGCAGTCCTGCATGACCCGGAGGTCAGCAGAGATGGAGCGTTGAAACGCCCCATGGTTTAGATCAGAGAACAGCGAAGCTATGACACTATGATGTGCTTTATGCGATAACAGGTTGATGTGCCAGATGTCGGAAGACGTCAATCGTGGTTAGCAAGGGTGGCAGTGACGTGGTACTTCCTTTTGAAGGTTCCTGGCCTAACAGTAGAGAAGCAGTATAAATACACGCGGAGCCTGGTACCGTGTACTTCATAGCTTATCACGCTCTCACCAAATCTTCTGCAAGCTGAAGACACATCTATTCGTCACTGTCGCCTGTTACAAAACTTCCTTTGCGAGCTTCTCCAGCATAGAGACAGTGTACAACGTACCGACCAGTACGCTATCATCTAGGCCTCGACGCGGTACCTGCGGATTGATTCGAGAAATGAGCCCTGCTTACACTGAAGGCGAGGACACTTGTATGGCCGAAAGTACGCAACCAAGTTCGTCCGGGACAAGTCAGGACTGACAACACAGGTGCTACGTCATGTCTTACAGCCAAGGGCATGTGTCGTGAGCGGTTCAACGAACGAGCACCCGTGCTTCACGACAGAGACTCTGGGCCCCGGGATGCTGATCTTACGACTTACGAGACAAGGCGAGGGGAACAAACCGGATATAGTATGGATGCGGGGTTATGGCAAGGGTTTGATCAACAAGAAGGAAGAAGTGAAGGACTTCGATGTCTCATGCAGTATGTAGTAGCAGTAGCGGGTGGGTTTGGCCCTTTCTGCGGCGTACAGAAGAATATCTTTCTGGTGTTGGTCGGACTACTGTTGGTCAAGGCTGTCTTGGACATCGTAGAAGCGATGGTGGCTCTGGCCTACGGCGTGGCTGTGTTTGCATGCGTACTTTGTACTCTCGGTTACATTATCCGAATGTAGGTGGAAAACAATCGCAGCTCCAGTCTCACGAAAACACAACCCTATCCATACGTTCATTCAGTAAATAATAAACGAAGCGGGGAGCTAAGGTGCTGTACTGTAAGGCCGAGCCAGACCTAGCGATATATTATCCGAGACCCCTTCCTTGGCTCCCTGAGTCACCCATCTATCATTACATCCCACAACATCAAGCTCCGAGTAGATACAAACAGTACAAGATGTTGGTATAAGTCTGATTACTGCTCCACCACAGATTCTCGTGATAGAAGCTGTTGCGGGTGGCTCCATAGCCTCATGTTTGTGCAAGTACTGAGATGGGGCGGCGTGTTGAGTGCACGGACACGGTAGAGGAAGGATGTATCTGAATTTGGTCTGTGCGCAACGGCTAGCCCGAACCACGGTCGCAACGCCGAACTCTCTCCGTACAATCGTACTGTAACTCCGATGCAGAGACCCTAGCTCTCACCAGCGAGCACATACCGCTTATATTGCTACTGGAAGTGCCACAGCGCCCCCAATGTACCACATACCTACCACCTATCCTTTCATGCCGTTATTGCCACGTTGCGACATCCGCAACATATCTGAACTCACGCAGCGTTTTCCGGATTGCATCCCGTGGCTGTTGAGCTTGCCCTAGTCGACTGAGGCGCTTCTGGTTTAGTAATCCAGCCCTTGATGGTTGCAGAGCAGAAAGGAACGTAGCAAAGAACATGTGTGGAGGTGCACGCCTGCCCAGGTTAGGACAAGTATTGCAAGCAGAGCGAGCGCATACCAGAAGGACGCTTTGGCGCACTTCAACGCCGATGCGGTCTTCGCCAAGCGCCGCAAGGGTGAGAAGCATAGCTCCAGAGAGCTGGACGACCGCTGCAAACGCGTTTGTGACGATGAGCGCAGTACACAACTGCCGCACATTCTTGTTTGGTTGTCGCAAGCCGGATAATCTGTGGCTTTCTAGTTGCTGATACGCGACTATCGCACATAAGAGCGACGCAATGGCAAGAGGAGCAAGCACTGGCGGCCTGTCAACGCAGCGTGTCTCTTCAGCGCTGCTCGTCGTCAGAGAGATGGTTGCTGAGTCGGGAGTGGCGCTTACAAAGAGATGGGAATGTCGTCAAATGTTGTCGTGACTGCCACGACGTACGTCAACCACACGGTCCAGCGCGGGTGTTGGCAGGCTTGCAAGATGCGGGCAAGCTAGTTAGGCCAGAGGTTAGCGAGTTCGAATGTACAACGTCAATCGCCTTACGTTGGTACCGGCTGCAAGCTGAAGGCTGCACATCACGCCCGCCTGAAGCCAGTCGCACATGTCACTGCTGGAGCGGAACGCGGCGACGATCCCAACTAAACCAGCGATCGACAGAATCATCTGGAGAACGCCGAAGACGACGGCGAGAGCCCTCTCCCAGCGATAGTCGCGTCCGGAGAATACGCCATTCGAGTTGTGCTGGGCTCTTGCGTCGATGAACAGGAGAACGCCGGTCAGGCACAGTTGAGCTGAGAAGCAAACAGTAAAGCTGACGAGGAGGGCAGAGCTCATGTTGAAGAAACGATGTGCATCACTAGTGAAGGCAGCCGCCTCGATTATATACTGCGTCAATTCGAGGGGTCTACTTCACATGCCAAACGTACTGCCTGCAGGCGTTCGGACCTTGAGCTGGAAGAGGCATCGCATGAATGAAAGGTCTGTAGGCATGGCACGCTGTTCCATGCCGGGTTAGCAAGTCGGCTGATTAGTGAGGCGAGAGCAAGATGCGGGAAAGCAAGACAAGATGCACCATCGCTACGTCTGAACCAACCCGATCCTGGGAAGACGGCGTCTTGCGTCGATAGACGGGCCTATAGAAATGCTGGTATCGGCCATGCCGCGTGGGTTCTGTGGGACGGTAGCACTTCGCGTCTCATTGTGGACGGTGCCTCTCATGCCTTCTGGGACACACCCAAGCTTATCATCCCATGGGGGAAGAGGGGGAGCAGAAAGCGCCAGTTGCAGTCATGCGTGCCCCGAAGAGGAAGCTCGCAACACACCCAGCAGTACTGGAAGCAAGGAAGGCGTGGTGTCAGGGAATAACAGCAGAGGCAATCTTCAAAACGAATTGAAGAGGAGAGCATGTCAAGATTCGATAACGGTTGAACACGAAGTATGTGGAGATTAAACTTGTAAACCTATGATATCGATTCTCAGGGCCCTTCCTACCAATCGGCAACACTCCCTTGCCACCTTCCTTCCGTGCAGGACGTCGCTGGTAGAACTGAGCACATGCTTGTCGCGACAGTCCGTACTGAGAGTATGTAGCCATGTGTGTGAGCAGTTCATATCTGTGTGGGGAGTGCTGTAGTGCCATCGTAGACAGCTGCTGACGGTCAAGGGCTGAAAAGGGCCCTGGCAGGAGCGTGTACACTGTCCCATGAGAAGTGAATCGCTACGCCTGCGAGGTTTCATGCCGTTCAAAGGTTTGAGCGAGCCGAGACACTGCCACTGGGCTCATGGACTGTTGGAAAATCCGCTACTCGGGCTGAAGCAGCCTCTCTGTCTCCATGCGGTGGTGCTGTGCTGGAGGCCGTTTGAAGGCTTTGGGACTTGGCGTCGAGTGAATACGATCTTCCTTCCATTGTCAGGAATAGTACCGCCTCGTTATGTTCGCTGCTGCACCACTTGAGCTCGAAATATAGATCGCTGTTGGTAACAAACCATCATTAGCTCGCGTATGGCTACACGTTGGAGGCATAACTCACGGGGGTGGCTTCGTTTTTGAGTGAACCTGATTCACATCCATAGTGTTGACCTTATCAATACAAACATGATGATGGAAGGCTTTATATATCCCTTCGAACGGCAGCTGGCAGTCACAGTGTCGGGACAAGGCATACAGTGGCTCGAGCTCGTACGGATCCTGAGCGATCTAGTGTTAGGGGCAGAGCAAGGCGTCGAGCACCATGGTGCAATCTAACAGTGGTGAACTCCCATTTCTGGCGAAATAGAGGGATCCTGCAACTCTTTGGGTCTCGAAGACAGTATAAAGTCGGGCGCGTCCAACAATCAACATACCCGTCTCAGCACGTACGGACTTCTCATCCTTGCAACCCAAGAGCTTCATGTGTATCATCCCGCACATTGGCATATGCTTTACATCCAATCCTCTAAAAGCTTCGCCGTGGCTCTACACATTTTGCATACAGGACATGCAACTGTGCGTGGAGAGAAACAGGGTCGCCGTGGCTGCGTCCGTTGGTCTTGACTCGAAAAGAGCCGTTGCCACCAGCGACGCTGACGCCACGTTTGAGCTCTTTCAACTAGATTCCTCCGGGTCTACTTTGTTTGTGGTGGGCCAGGTTTCGAGGCTTCGGCCCAACAGAGCTGGAAGCAGATAGCATTCTCATGCGAAGAGATGGGGGCAGCTGCCAGACGGTCATCGCTGAGACGCAGAGGCTTCTTACAGGGCCCCGGGTACGAATCATACATGGGCCACCCTCGCCTTCACCAGGGATTCGTGACACGCAGGATCGTTATGATCAAGGTATCGGTGGGACGGGTGGTACGATGCCACTACAAGCTGCCCCACGTAGGGTGCCGTTCCTGAGAGCAAACTCTCTGCAAATCTCAGGGGCAGACGGAGTAGGCTTTCCTATCTTGATCATGCTGCGTTTTTTCAGCATTTTCGCAAAGTCGAACGCCCTTCCCAGCCTCACACAGACTGGCAGAGCAACACTTCTGGCTGGTTCAATCGTGATTGTGCCGAGTAACGGTGAGCTTAGCCATGGCTTACTTCTGGTAAGTTGTGTTCTTCGTATCGCATTTCTTTCTGACTCCTGGAAGGTCTGCACTATCGCAAAACCCCCTTTTTGTCTTTTCAGTTGCGGCCGCATCGCCACGATACGCATTTACAGGAATCTCGTCAAACGGCTCGCGAGGGCCTACTTCCGAGGGCGTGTTTATCGAAATAGTCAGGACATGGTTTGTTGAGTCGAGGTTATAGACTCAGCAGCTGTTGCATACTTATTGAGAGCATTCACGCCGGCTCGATATGGTCAGCAAGAGTTCCATCGTGTTGTGTACAGCCGTGTTATGTTATGCGATGTTCTCAAAAGACTCGGGCTGACTACTCTTCGGGACTGACATCGCTTGAGCTGACATCGCTCGGGCAACCTCCCTCCAAGACTAAAATTCTAGATCGCCATCTTACCGCTCTCCAGCAATGTGCAGGTCGTACCCATGATTTTAGGGAAGATGGTGCTGGACGCCGAACAATTTTTCATCCGACGGCTCATCGCCCACAAGTGCTTGCGGGAGAAGAGCTCTGTTCGAAGATCTGCTGCACACAGCGACTTGTACAGGAAGGTAGGAGCCACCAATAATATAGTGATATAGGCATGGTCTCCAGACCGAGCCTAGTCTAGAGACCAAGCTCAAAGAACGGCCTACAGGGAGTCATCACTATATGTTGTCTGAGCCTAAAGACCACTTGGGCCAGAGCAGATATAACATCATGGTGGCTGTGATATTGTGCATGAAGGGTGCAGCCACTTTCATATCGAGGAAATGTGTCAGCTGCTGCCACAAGTAAGCAAGCAACAACTTCACGGTAACATGTGTATGCGTGTTGGGTTTGTAAGCGTGAGAAAACGAAACAAGTATGCGTGACACTATTTTTAGCGCGCTAGTCGAGCTTTTGGCTTATCAAGGCCGTACGTTCCCTCGAGCTCAGAGGCAGAATGCATGGTCTCTCAAGTCGTCATGTTTTCCGTATGCAGGGGCAACCTGGGCCCGCCTGTAGCTGCCCGTATCGGTGATGACGTTCACGTTCTTCGGACGCCTTGAATGGCCATTCGAGTCCGCAAACGAACCATTGCTCAGAAGCCAACTTCGCAGCCCTGTAAGCATGGATATTTGAGACTTTCAAATGTACAGAGCCTTGGGATCGCATCGTGAACCCCAGATCCTCCCAGAACTGTTCTGCGGCGATGCCCCTTGCCGTGATCCAGTCTCTGAAACCTCCTTCCTCAAAAACAATGGCCAATGTCTTCGCAGACGGTTCTAAATACACTTTTGGCAGGCCGCTTGAAATCAGTGCTTGCCATGATGGCTGTTGAAGGCGAAGTCTCTTGTTAATCCGCCGTGTCAGTTTTCCTCCTGAGCCTTTGCAGTAGAATCGGACTATGATCTTTCCGTGGAGGTTGATCGCATGGAGAATCGGCAGAATATCCACTGGATTTGTCTCTGAGCCTCGCGTTATGTCGATAGCAAGCGTGATAGGCTCCTTCAGGTCTTGCGGCTGTGAGAAGAGGTCGTTAATTAACGACTCCGCTAGACTCAATCGAACCGAGATGGGTTTCCCGAAGTACAAAGGGCGAAACTCGACTCGAAGCTGTGGGCAGACGTGCATCAGACCCCAGGAACCTTTTCTGGGGAGCGGCATCAGTCTGTGCTTTCTTTGAACCAGAGTGCCACGCGGACTTTCGAGACAGTGGTGGTAGATAGCATTGCGGATCTCTGTTTACACTAGTTAATTGCGGTCTAAACTCGATAGCTGCCTTCGGTACCTCCAGGTAGATCCAAAAAATGGGATTGCTGCATCGCGGTCGTTGGGACGGTAGGAGCTGTCCTGCGTGCACTCCGCCGAAGCTTGTTTCCGTCTGCTCCATGCTTTATGCAAGGGGACATCGCTTTTCAAAGAAGTTCAATGCTCTATGATCACTTTGACAGCAGCTGCGTGAATATGCGGATAACGGGAATGAATCGTGAGGTGAAAGATCAGAACATGGAGGAGCATCACGGGCACAGGTACTAATAGTCCCTCTGTCTCACGCGATGCTTGGAATGGATTAGCGCTGCGTGCGGATGCGGCCCATGTGCCAGCTAACCGCGGCGCAGCCGCCCATATGGCAAGCAGGAGAGTGCATGTCACCGGAAACGCATGTCACACTACGTTGTAAGCAATCCCCTTCCCACGCCTTTATGGAGGATTTTTCGCCAATGAGCACGCCTCTCGTGCAGTGTATAAAGAATGCAGTTCAGCCGTCACTTAAGTTGGGAAACAATGTAGACTGAGAGCCGTCTCCCTGACTCTGTACCTTTCATGGTTAGGTTTGATCTGCCATTCGAGCCATGGTTGTTCAGCCTGTCCATCCGTAGCGAATCATGGAAATAGACTTGTTGTCCAATATCATTGTTCACTTCTCCTAAGTCGTGAAGTTCCGTGAGGTGGTTTTCAGACTGGCTTGCAGCAAGTATCCTGTTGCCCGTCTCCTGATAGTAGCAGCTTCTTCACTGCACACCGAGCGTCGACAAGGTCCAATGCAAGCCTGAGATTGTGCGCACGTGTTTTGTCGCGTAGTTCAACACGGAGCGTGTGCCGTTTCTCACCCAGCCATACGCTTTCAGATTTCAAGCGTGATGCAGGGCTATCCCATCCGGACAGCCACAACGCGTCGCGCCTATCTCTGTGGCACAGCTCCTTGTCGACCCCAAAACAATGACCATATTCACGTCGGCAGCGCATAAAGAGTCGTTTTATGAGGCATGGAGACCGGCTTGAGGCGGTCGCACCATGGCGGACTCCACTGTCCATGCTGCCTGCCTGTCATACATCTTGACCAATGAACACGCCGGTCCACTCGGTGCATGGTTGATACCCTACGTCGGCCATCTACTGATCCATTCTTGGTGTCTTTCCCCTCTGGCTGCGTCACCATCTGGGCCAGAAGTATGCCTGTGAGGCTCATGCTGCGATGCATCGAGAGACGCGGAGGCAGCTGACGACTCATATCCGCTCATGTTCGTTGAAAGCGCGCTGTCGTGACTGACCAGTGCACTATGGAGTGAACCGATGGGTCTAGAGGCCCGGAGTAAGCCTTGAGCTCGGAGTGCAGCCGGGTCTACATATCGCCGCGTTGCATTCGTCCCTCTAGCCGTTGGGAAGATCAAGACCCACCTACCCATTGTTTTGCATAGACCTTGACTCCAAATCTGCCCAAAGAGTTGCTAGTGAAGGAGGCCTAATGTCATGCAAGCAGTCAGCATTTACTGGAGGATCGGCTTTGAATGTCACCAGGGCACTTTTATTGTTTGAGGTGTAGCCCATCATTTTGCCTGGTAATCGCTCCGGGGTGTTCAGGCGCCGCGGTATCGTGCCGGCGGAGCGAAACTCGAGGCCTAGGGAATCCACGCTTCTAAGCTAGTGTGATCATGCTTGTTCCCACGGCTCAGACCGCCCGAAGATAGCATATGTTGCCCAGAACGGCTCGAGAGAGGACGGGCTCCGTTGTTTTATCAGTTCCATTGGCCCACTTGGCCAAATATCGACAGTGGAGACTTACTCTCCTTTGATGCGTACAAGACATTGGCGGACGGATGGTATGTATGCTTTGATACACCAAGCGAATAGCGGCATTGATGTCCACTCGATACAGTAATAGCGCCGGAGTCTGCCTTGGGCATTGATGCGTTATAACATCCAGATAGGCAAAGTACCGCATCGGTGTGTGTCAGCAACGAGACTCGGGCTCTCATGCAGTCCTGCATGACCCGGAGGTCAGCAGAGATGGAGCGTTGAAACGCCCCATGGTTTAGATCAGAGAACAGCGAAGCTATGACACTATGATGTGCTTTATGCGATAACAGGTTGATGTGCCAGATGTCGGAAGACGTCAATCGTGGTTAGCAAGGGTGGCAGTGACGTGGTACTTCCTTTTGAAGGTTCCTGGCCTAACAGTAGAGAAGCAGTATAAATACACGCGGAGCCTGGTACCGTGTACTTCATAGCTTATCACGCTCTCACCAAATCTTCTGCAAGCTGAAGACACATCTATTCGTCACTGTCGCCTGTTACAAAACTTCCTTTGCGAGCTTCTCCAGCATAGAGACAGTGTACAACGTACCGACCAGTACGCTATCATCTAGGCCTCGACGCGGTACCTGCGGATTGATCCGAAGAATGATCACTGCCTACGTTGAAAGAGAAGATACTTGTATGGACGGAAGTGCGCAACCAAGTTCGTCCGGGACAAGTCAGGTTCGGACAGTTGCTGCATACTCAGGTATGGGGTTGTGCTTCGTGTGTGTTGATGTTGACTAACAACACAGGTACGCCGTTGTACCCTACAGCCGAGGGCATGTACTATGAGCGATTCAACGGACCAGCGCTCGTGCTTGCCAACAGCGACTCTGAGCCTCGGGATGCTGATCTTGCGACTTACAAGACAAGGCGAGGGGAACAACCCGGATATGGTATGGATGCGGACTTATGGCAAGGGTTCGATCAACAAGAAGGAAGAAGTGAAGGACTTCGATGTCTCATGCAGTATGTAGTAGTAGTAGCGGGTGGGGTTGGCTCTTTCTGCAGCGTACAGAAGAACATCTTCCTGGTATTAGTTGGACTACTGTTGGTCAAGGCTGTCTTGGACATCGTAGAAGCGATGGTGGCTCTGGCCTACGGCGTGGCTGTGTTTGCATGCGTACTTTGTACTCTCGGTTACATTATCCGAATGTAGGTGGAAAACAATCGCAGCTCCAGTCTCACGAAAACACAACCCTATCCATACGTTCATTCAGTAAATAATAAACGAAGCGGGGAGCTAAGGTGCTGTACTGTAAGGCCGAGCCAGACCTAGCGATATATTATCCGAGACCCCTTCCTTTCGTTGGTCAGCAAGATGTCATGATCACCTTCACCCTCATGATCGGATCGCGATGATTCAGAATACCAATTTCGTTCTATAAAGATGCAGCTCACTGGCGTTCTACAATATCAGAAATCGTCAGGACCATGCAATCAACCACTTGGGATACTCGTCCCAACCACTTGGGATACTCGCCTTAGATGCTTGAAGTTTGGGCCGACTAGACCAATCTTGAGAAGGTCTGCT
The DNA here is from genome assembly GCA_027946445.1 of Ascochyta clinopodiicola. NCBI lineage: Eukaryota > Fungi > Ascomycota > Dothideomycetes > Pleosporales > Didymellaceae > Ascochyta > Ascochyta clinopodiicola. Next base: position 14,161 of record JAPEUW010000480.1, read on the forward strand.
TACTGTATGACAAGCGGGTTTTTGATGCCGCGCTTTTAGCCCTTTTGGGCTTAGTTCACTTCCGACGCCGGACAGTAGTGAAATACTCTAGGCTGTTGTTTGTGTGGTAGGTTGTCACGCTGCTTGAAAGACAGACATGTAGTCCGTTCCACTCCGCTTACCTCAGCTGAAGAGCTTTGCAACGTAGAGGTGGCCGGCTGCGATGTATTGTTTTCGCACACGTACCGATCGTTGGAACGAGCTTAGGAATCCGCGAAAGAAGCTCTTTTCGTTAAGCAGCATGGTATACCGCGGTGCAAGCCCGGGTATAGACTCTTGTTTAGCGAACAACGGGTGTTAGACGTTGAGAGAGTTCTTAGTCTTAGATTTATTGACTGATCTATGCGTTGCGACTCTTTTCTTTATTGAAAACTCGTCGAACAATCCAGCAGTGGCGACGTCCTGAATGCTTGACTGGCGACTACAGTGAAGCATACTAACAAACATCCGACGCAGACAACACAAACTTTGCTTATGGTGATCTGGTCTCTCGCCAGGTTGCCCTACTGCGTCTCCGGCTGTCCACGTGTTTGAGCCTGGGCTGTTCCATGACTGAACACAGCTCTTCCCTTCTTTTGCACGTCACACACCGTATCCAGTAGGTATCTCTATCATCAAGCTCTTGAACACCGATTTTCTGTAATTCGGCCGCCCATTTTCTTTGACAGCCTCTACATATTGGGTGTCCTGATACGTTAGTCTACCACTTAAGTAAAGTACATCCAAACACGTACCGCAAGTAGTATCGATCAATTTGTCCGGATCGCATCTGGAACAAACTGAACATGCTCGACTGTACACTCGGTGAGTATTTTGGTTACCCTCACCCGGATGGTGAAGGCACGTTAGGTAAACGCGTTGGGAACAACTTCTGCATACGGGCTACAAGCATGGTTAGCATATTAATAAAAACAAGGATTGCAGCGACTACTTACTGCGCCACATCCATTCATCACATACAACTCGCACAGAGCGACACCAGAAGTGCCCGATATCAGCTCCTTATCATTGGAAGCTCCCAAGGGGAAAGCAAGCACATCGCCACAATCGGGAATGCGCAACGTACCTGAGACAACAAGCCCTTACCATCGACATACTCCATCCCCACGTACAGATTTAAACGTATCGAAGGGGGTTGATCCTCGGTACCATGGTCTTTTGCTGCAGCCAGACTGTCGTCCCTTTTCCCAATCGCAACTAGCTTCAGAGGTCAAATCTATCTACGCCAGCCTGGGTATGGTGGAGATTCAGTGCATACGAGTTGACCACGCTCATGCGGCACAGTTTGCAGCCGATCAGAATGCAGGGCTCGCACCTGACCGCTGGCAATCCTTGATACAACTTCATCACACGCTGCTGCAGGATCACTACGGCTTTTTCCTAGCTTCTCAATGCCCTCATGCACCACCCGCTCTACGAAAACTAGCGGGAAAGTATACAATGCCTGCGCGTCTGTGGAAGCATGGCATCAATAGCTGTCTTGAGCTTCTTCGACAGAGGCTTCCAGACTCTCTGGACCACATGTTGAGATTCATCTACTTGTCGTATAACATGGTGGCTCTCTTGTACGAGGGTTTACCTGCTTTCGAGGATACCTGGCTCGAGACTCTTGGAGACCTTGCTCGATATCGCATGGCCATCGAAGACAAGGACATCTTAGACAGAGAGATATGGTCAAACGTTGCACGCACCTGGTACTCTAAGTCTGCTGATCGAAACCCTCCTGTTGGGCGCCTCTATTACCATCTAGCAATTTTGGCCAGGTCGCAGCTGATCTCGCAGCTGGATCTCCTCGCTAGATCCACAAACAGCCTTGAGCCTTTTCCTAGCGCTCACGAAAGTCTTCTGAAAATGTTCAGTGAGTTCGTTTGCAATGTAAGGAAGGGTGACGAGGTCATTAGAACACCTTGGAAGAAGGCGCTCCTGGGACGACACGCCAGCGTCGTACCTGACGTGTCAAGCGCGCATGTACCGCTGCCAGGCCGCTAGCAGCGCTGACGGCGCGGCAGCGCAGGTCTCGACAGTCCGGCCAAGGCCACCGTTGACTTAGAGTTCTTACTCGGCTTGAAAGTCCCTGGGACAATGAACGATGCTAACCTTACTTCAACAACGCTTACTCCAGCAATGCTCACCGTCCTTCGCGACTGGCGACCTTATATGTGTCAACAGTATGCCCACAATGTGCCAGAGAGTCACGATGAACGTGTCTTGCACTATCGGACCCGAGCACTACGATTATGGGAATGCGCACGTCATGTCTGAGTTTCATCATCCTTAGCATACCCGCGCGGGTTTTCCTTCCGGCCATCACACGGCACGACTGACATTAGCGGGTTCAAATGGCCAAACAGAGCCCGTGAATAGAGAATGAAAAGTCCACTGTTCCTCCACGTCATGGCAGATGAACAAATCATTTCGAATCCGCGTTTGCACGTGTAGGTAGGTAGGAGTCGTCGTCCTACACGAGAACACAAAGCTCGGTCTCGATGCTGTGGTTGCTCAGCTCTGGCGCCAACACAAGCATGCAACCCTGTTGCAAGAGACCAAGCCACCCAGACAGGCGGCAGAGAAGAGGTTAATGCCTGTAGGGACAGGCAACAAGCCACGCACCTACATCTGAAGGAATGGAACATATCACAAGACAGTATAGAGCGAAGAGAAAGTCAGCAGAAGCAGCAGCGTCAGGAACGTGTACTACAGTTAACGCCAGTGCTGTCTGTGGCTGGAGCTAGAGCTACAGAACCCCCCTCCCCTAGCTCTACTACTGGTCACCATACGCCGCAACCGCGACGTCCATCTTCTAAGTAAATACAGATAGGCCAAGTTAGTCTCAAGCATTACTGTACCGTCCGTCTACCAAGGATTGTAATAACAACATTTGTGTGGCTCTACAGCCTCGTTTTCTGTGGAGTTGCTGAGGCTGAGGAGGTTCGCGAGTAATCCGAACGGGCACACCAACTATACCTCAAATAAATCAGGTCGATATGGTTTCAGACTACCGTCTCCCAGTCTGTTCCTTTTGGATTGCAATCTGATCACTTTAATCGTATGAGTGCCTGAAGGGTATGCCACGCTGGACGTCTGAATACAGTCTGTGTCAAGCCATACATCCTACTCAAAGTAGCCGAACTAGATCACGGCTCTCAGCGTCGTAGGTCTCGGTAAGAAATTCAGTAGACCCAGCAAATCTGACTACCACAAGTAGCAGGTGTAAAAGACGTGTCTTCTGACCGTTGTAAGATGAACGCTATCATACATTTGCGAGAATGCATTGCTACAGCAGAGGAGAACAACAAGCAGGCATTGATATGGCTAGCGGTGCTGTATGAAGGAGAAGACGCGATGCAGGGAAGTAGTGATAAAGGAGATGAAAAGAAGCGAAGACTCAAGAGACGACGGTTCACACCTACAGAGAAGTCCTACTCACTCGACCAGTCAAAAGGCTGAGCGCTGGTTGATTTTAGTATTGGGTCTGCCTAGGCGGGCATGCTTCCCTACGTGTCAGAGCAGGTGCTGAACACGTGCGCATCGTGCCCGACGCTGGACCTGGTCGTTCGTGGTAAGCATACGACTCACTTGGGGCGATGGCGCGCCAGAGCTACCGTAAGCTTGACGCAGCCGCACACGCACGGCATGTGCTCACTTGAAGGGGCTCAGACAGGGCAGCAGAGGGCAGCAGAGGCAGCAGATGCAGCAGATGCAGCAGATGCAGCAGAGGCAGCAGAGGGGCCTGGCACGGTCTACCGATGTGTTGCATTGAATTCTATGGAGTTTGGATCCTGCCAGACAAGCAAAGGGTGCGAGAGAACGTGAGAACGATAGCGCGGCCGAAAGACAAAGAACAAACGAAAAAAGCAGATCGCAGGAGCTGTATGGTGGGAGAGGCGCGGGCAAGCGCTCTGCGGGCACGGGGCCAGCTGTAGA
>JAPEUW010000481.1:0-17939 GCA_027946445.1 Ascochyta clinopodiicola
GGGATGAGGATGACGAGTTGGAGGAGCTGATGAAGGATGTTTGAGGGGGGGTCCATGGGACTTGGTGCGCGTTTCAACGGCTTTGGGCTGCTTGGACTGTGGTGCTGTGGCTGAGTGCGGTCAGAAGGAAAAAAATGACAGCAGGTATGGAAGTCAGTAGGAAGTCCAAGCTGGGGCTATGACTGGAATGCATGGGGAACAACAGTGTCTTACGAGACAGGAAATTCTATTGAATGTGCAATACCAATTGTATCAGTTGCTGAGTCCACAACTACTGCGCCAGCAATCTTTACTCAGCATGCAGCAAGATCCTCATGAACTCGACCACCAGAGGAGCGACACAAGCTAGACTCAATTGACCACCACCAACGGTCGCGGCGTGAGCTTCGTGCCGTGACTAAACAGGTTCTCCGGATCATACTTCTGCTTCAAATCCTCCAGACGCCTCACATTAGCGCCAAAGATATCGTTCGCCGCGACATCCTCGCTGGCATAGTTGCCGTACTGGCCCACACCTCCATCTTCAGACCTATCCGCGGCTGTCTCAGAAGCCTTCTTAAGCAGCGAGCGCGAAAAGGTGCGCATCTCGCTGTCGAGACTGGGATCGAACCTATCGGAGAAAGCGATCAGTAAGATTCAGCATCTTTATGAAAAGGGAAGTGAAATACCTACCACTTGAACACAGTCGCAACATTATAATAATCCCCACGATTCGCAAAACTCGTCTCCTCATTCCGCACCTCCATTACTTTCTTATACGGCACAACCTCCCACAGCATCATACTCTGCGCGATCTGAAAATCCGCTTTGCTCTCCACAAAAGCCTGGAACTCGCTGTACACGCCCTCAACGAACGCCGGGTCGAGTGGCAGCTTGAACGCGCCACCGCCGAACTGCTTGCGGCCGTCGAAACCCGCCGAGATGTTGAGAAGGCTGTTCAGTACGGGGTAGGGCACCATGCCGCTCATGTTTGCGAGGGGTTGGAGCGCGAAGAGGTCTGCGAATATTTCCCTGCCTTCGGCTTCAGGGCCGTTGTGGAAGAGCTGTGTGAGGATGACGGGGGCGTTTTGGGGCGGCGGGCTCGAGAAGGCGACTAAGAGTGCCTGTCGCCCGTCGTTTGTTTCGTGGAACTTGTTCATGAACTCCACGATTTGAGGGAGTGCTGTTGGGGGGAAGACAAGAGGGCCTGCGAAGACGGGGCCAGGTTGGTCGTAGCCTTGGAATGTCAAGTTCGTTACGACACCGAAGTTTTGACCTGCGCCGCGGATGGCCCAGAAGAGGTCTGTGTTCTCGGTCTTCGAGGCAGTCAGGACCTCGCCAGACGCGAGGACTATCTCGGCAGAGAGCAGGTTGTCGATTGTGAGACCGTACTTTCCTGTGAGGTAACCGTAGCCTCCGCCGAGGGTGAGGCCGCCAACTCCGGTGTGGTTCACAGTGCCACCGACGGTAGCAAGTCCATGTTTTGCGGCGGCGAGGTCGACGTCTTCCCAGATTGTGCCGCCTTCAGCAGTTATGGTACGGGCTTCTGGGTTGACAGTGACGTTACGCATCTTAGAGAGGTCGATCACGAGACCGTTCTCGATAGATGCTGCACCGGAGGTGGAGTGTCCGCCACCTCGAACCGTAAATGGCAAGTTGCGTTTGCGTATCTGTTCGAGAGTCGCTGAGACGTCAGACGTCGATCTAACTGCTACAACAGCGGACTGGAAGGGGAGTTAGTTTGACAAGCATCCAATAGTAGAGCTGAGTCCCTGAAGATGAGGAGGTCAAATCGCACTGTGTGTTAATCGGTACTGATCATAACTTACTGCTCTCCTGACGCAACTCTCACTCCATCTTTGAATGATGTCTTCATATTTCTGTCCATCCTCAGGTGTCAGCACCTCAGCCGTTGTACCTTTCAATAACTCTTTCAGCGACTTGTAGTCGAAACTCTCGGCGATTGAACCCATTTCGATGTCAATGTTCTACTTTAAGCTCGAACAGCTGATGTGAGATAGCGACGTTGTATACCGCTCTTCTTTTTAGATGTTGACGTTTGCAACTCAATACAATTGCAGTAACACTGGGCAGAGTGTTCTGACAAGGTTCTTCGGAAGATCTCTCGAGTTTGTGGTCTGAGTGCTTTAGTTGAGTTGAGGAAGTAGTAGAGTACAGCGTGAGATACTGGTGGGGTGGAGCTCTCATATTTCCGGGTGTATGCTACCGAACGCCGATAAGTCGCAGTAAGCAACGATCAGCGATTGAGGGCACGTAAGACGATGAACCGAGAAATGTGATCTACTGGCTGCCATTCAGTCATTGTGGACAGCTGAAGGCATTTACATCCACGCGTGCACTGATCGAATTTAGCAGTCGCTTGCCCCTAGATACAGCACAAGACCAATTACCACCAACTTGAATTTTGAGAGAACTTGATTAGCTGCAAAGTCAGTTTCAAAGACTTTCAGGTCTCAAGTTGAAACGAACATAATAGTCGAGTCAAGACGTTGCGCAGTCTTGCACGCTGCCGTCAACACCTGCGTCATGATTGGCTGGGCGCGTCTTTTAGCGTGGACCCTTGACAGTGTGCATTGCGGCGAACTTTCTCTCTTCCGCAGCGCAAGCAAAGAAGCTGCGGCCCTGTCAACTCTCAGAATTTAGCCATGCTCAAAGCAAGAAGTATACAGTCCATCTGTGCGTCATGTCGCCTCAACATCGCCATCACTCGAGCGCGTAATGCACGACTACCACAGAGCGCAACTTACCTGCGACCGGCACCGACAGCTTCATTCACACAGCAACGCGCTCTGTCGACGACACTCTTACGACGACAACAGCAGACCCAAGACGACGCGACAAGCTCAGCAGATCCATCTGTAGACCCGGCCGTACACAAGTTGAACATTGAAGTCAATGTACGGAAAGCGAGACAACAGTTTCGTGATGCTTTGCCACGAGACCACTTGAGCGTCGAGGAGTATGCGCTGTACGAAAGACTATACGGGCCTCCTATTTTTGTGGACACAGCGGAGGAACTGCTAGCGACTGAGAAGCAGCCAGAAGAGATCATCTCCGAGGAGCAGCCAGATGGCTCTACGGTGCTATTACGGAGGGGTGAAAACGGCGAACTCGAGGAGATCGACCTGGCAGAGGAAGAAGAGGTTGACCTGGAAGAGGAAGACGAAGGGTCAATGACACCGGAGGGGTGGGAAGAGTACAGAGAGGAGAAGGCTGCGAACTTCCACGACAGTGTCTACGAGCAGAGTCGTATCCAGCACGAAGAAGCTGAAGAATGGGAGGACGAGGAGGTGGAGGACGATCCTTTCATGCGCGCACATCCCCTGACGATCGCCGGCCGCTTCAAGCCATCACCATCCACCGTGTTCCTGCCAAAGGACACTCTTGTCGACCCCACCGCCCTCCTGCTCACACGCGCGAACCACAAGCACTTGACCGAGTCAGCAAACCGAATATTTGGTGGACGTGGCCTGCCGAACTCGGCGAGCACGCCACCCGCGAGGTTGGGCAAGGAGCAGAAGCCCATCTCTCTGGACGCTTCGCAGGCGGAGATGGGCAACATCGAGGCCGACGCATACATGGCTGCCGTACAGCCAGGAACATACGCGAGTGTTATGAGCGCCCTAGTTGAGGTTCGACGTCGTTTAGGCACACCATGGATCGATCACATGTTGGCGAAGAAGGGTGGATCTATTTTGGACGCTGGCTCTGGTGGCGTTGGTGTGCTTGCATGGCAAGAGATTTTGAAAGCCGAATGGGAGAGCAAGCAGGAGAGCTCAGAAGCTCCTCTCGAAGAGCCTAGTTCAGAAGAGGCATCACCAGAAGAGGCAACCCCAGAAACCGCTCCAAAGGGCAAGGCCACAGTCCTCACCAGTTCCGACACCCTTCGCCACCGCGCAAGCCGCCTACTCGAGAACACAACTTTCATCCCCCGGCTGCCCGAGCACGTCACTTCCCAAGACGAAGCCAACACAGCCCAACCGCGCAAAGTCTACGACATAATCATAGCCCCGCACACTCTCTGGCCTCTGAAGCAGGATTACCTGCGTAAAGACCAAGTCGCTAAATACTGGTCCCTCCTCGACCCAAAGGGCGGCGTCCTCATCCTGATCGAAAAGGGCCTGCCACGAGGATTTGAAGTAATTGCCGGCGCGCGAGAGCTCCTCCTCAGCCGACACATCGCCTCTCCGGACAGCACCGCCATCGAAACGCCGCTGGAGGAGCAAGTCAGCAAACCAGACCAAGAAACGCGTTTCACAAACAAGGAAACAGGCATGATCATCGCGCCCTGCACAAACCACTCCGCATGCCCCATGTACTCGAGCCCAGGCAAGAGCGCAGGAAGAAAAGACTTTTGCTTCTTCACCCAGCGCTACATCCGCCCACCCTACCTACAGCGCATCCTCAACGCCAAAGACAAGAACCACGAGGACGTACAATTCAGCTACCTAGCCGTGCAGCGCGGCCGCGACCAGCGCCTTCCCGAGCACGACCTGGTCGGCAAAGGCGTGGTACAAGGCGCAAAAAGCACCGACGCCGCCTTCGCGGGCCACGAGTGGGCACCCGAGAGCCAGGACCCGGAGAACCCGGACCTCGTCACACCAGACCACGTCAACCCTCTCTCGCTGCCGCGGCTGATTCTGCCCGCGCTCAAGCGAAGAGGCCACATCATCCTCGACGTGTGTACGCCCGCTGGCACCCTCGAGCGCTGGACCGTGCCGCGCTCATTCTCCAGACAGGCTTTCCGCGACGCGAAGAAATCCCGCTGGGGTGACTTGTGGGCGTTGGGTGCTAAGACGCGCATTCCAAAGTCTGTCCGCCTTGGACGACCGAACGAGGAGTTTGACCGCAAGGGCCGCAGGATCAGGGCGCCCAAGAAGGTCACGGTGGAGATTGGTGTGGGCGAGCAGGATGGCAGGGCCGTGGATATTGGGGAGGACAGGATCACCGGCGGCGGGAGAGGGTTCGGAGACAGGGATGGGCGGTATAACAAGGATAGGAAGATCAGGGGAAGTGGTGGAAGGAAAGGGAGAAAGAAGTCTGTTGACTTCTTTGCGGATTAGTCGCAACGATATTGTATCTTGCCTTGTACAAAAGCAGCATTTGGCGGCGTTAGCTTCACTGTAAAATAGACGTCACTCCAGGGTTGGTGCGAGTACGAGCTGGAACAAAGGAAACTGTATTTGTAGTAAACCACCACTCATCGTCGAACACCCTACTTCGGACGTAATGGTAGCAAGCTAGACCCTTCTACACATCCCCGGAAGCGGCCCCTCAATGAAAGCCCTTCCCCCAGTCTAGCCGCCCGCCAACAGGTCTTCCGCTCGACTACCCGTCCCCATGCTGAGCCACTGCCCCAGCTATGTTTGCAATTTGTGTGTGTTCGTCCCCTTACAATCTTGACCTCCCCACAAGCTGGCAGACCATATCCGAAGGAGGAGAACGCACGAAGGAAATGCCGTAGGAAACCACGCAATAAAGACAAGGAAAGGGCAGAATTAATGCAGAATAGCGCCGTAGAACCAATGATCATCCGGGAAATGTCCAGTAGAGCTGTGCTCAGCGTCCAAGGTATTAGGTGTCGTGCTGACGAAAACCAATGCTGAGTAGTGATGATCGCCCGCCGTACCGCCATGTAATGTTGAGATACCGCATGGGATAAGCTTCCAGATACCAAGACAGTCGCCAGAAACCCGAGGCCATAATAGGTACAAGACACCGAAAAGTCTTGTCAGGTCCTGATTAGGTCTCCGACGAATAGATCCCGTGAATTGATCGAATAGGTGCGAATGCCGTCCAATATGTTGCCAGGACAGCACTGCCGCATTTCCCATTCGTTGGTGTAAAATCCAGTCGAATGAACCGGTTTACACAAGAGAGTTGAGATGACGAATCGAAAGCCGCATCAAGAATCAGTAGCCACCAGATGCATACTGGTCCCCGCCACGCTTGTTGGCCGAACGAAGCTGCCTGAACAGAGAATCAGAGGTTAGTAAATTCTGACTGTGGCGTCCTCCGCGCAAAAGCGTTATCGAACACCAAACGCAGAGGAAGGGGTCCTTACAAGGATCAGATATATCGAACTCACATTCCGGTGCCCTCCTGGCGTGCATTGACCGGTCCACGCTTGGTGCCGGCCGCAGTGCCAGCGTTGGCAGCGGCAGTGGTAGTGACGTGACGTCCGCGGCCGTTCTTGTCGTCCTCCTCACCTTGGCCCTGACCAGCAGCCTGGGCGATGGCCTGGGCGTTCTTCTGGTACTTGTAGACGGTCCAGTCGAAGACGTAGTCGTACTGGAAGCCCTCACGGACGAACAGGTCGCGGAAGATCTTGCGCAGGTAGGAGTAATCGGGCTTGTCATCGAAGCGGAGAGAGCGTGTGTAGTTCAGGTAGATGGCGAACTCGTTCGGGAAACCACGGCAAAGAACCTCGGTGGGGGTGGTCATCTTCTTCTCCATGATGCGGTCGTACTTCTGCTTCTTGGTAGCTGCCTTAAGACCCTGCCAGGGGAGGGAACCGCGACAGAAGTAGAGCATAACATAGCCCAGGGACTCCATGTCGTCACGACGGGACTGCTCTGTGTACAGTTAGTGGATGCAACTATGCAGGGTCGTGGTCAGACGTACCGACACCCAAATGGGTGTTGATTGAAGCATATCGGGCAGTACCCGTCAAGTTCTTGTTCTCTCTGTACGGGATGTGGAAGTGTGTCTTGGGATCACGGTACTTCTTAGCCAGACCAAAGTCAATCACGTTGACCTGGTTACCGCGCTTGCCAATGCCCATGAGGAAGTTGTCAGGCTTGATATCACGGTGGATGAACGACTTGGCGTGGATGTACTCGATGCGGGAGATGAGCTGGTCGGCGAGCAGGAGAACGGTCTTCAACGAGAATTTGCGGTTGCAGAAGTTGAAGAGATCCTCCAGGGAGGGGCCGAGCAGATCGAGGACCATGGCGTTGTAGTCGCACTCGGTACCGAACCAGCGTACGAAGGGAATGCCAACACCGCCGGCAAGGGACTTGTAGACGCGAGCTTCATACTCAAGCTGAGGGTGCTTAGCCTTGACACTCTCGAGCTTGATAGCAATCTCCTCGCCCGAGATGATGTTAGTGCCTATGGCATGTTAGCTCAGGTGAGAGGACAAAGTGTCTCTCTGCACGCACCAAGGTAGATGTCACCAAAGGACCCGCTGCCAATCTTGCGGCCGATTCTGTACTTGTTGCCGACACGGAGATCCTGTGACAGTCAGCTGCTGGCCTTGCAGTGCAGTGGGTGCGGTCTCTGCGAGTCGATGCAGGCTGCGGGGTCTTCCATACCATTGTCGTCATGATTGCGGTAGGAGCAACCTTGAGGAGGCTGGCCTGTAGATGGTGTGGTGGTTGTAGTGGGGCGTCGGTTGAGACGCAGCGGCGGACGTGGTGTTGTGGTGGTGGTGGTGAGGTTCAGCCTGTGACGGGTGGACCGGTCAGTATGAGGCTTTTGCCAACAAGGCGGTGAGTAAGCGGTGCGGGCAAGCGAGGCAGCCGACAGGGGAGGTGGAGCGAACAGGTAAAGCGAACAGGCAGTGAGAGACAGTACACAGGAGGAAAGCAGACGGTGCGAAGGTGTAAATCCGCTGTTGTGGGGGACAGATGGGCACGAGTGTGGAGGCAGCGCGCATGTAACAGGCAGGGCGGGACCTCGCTGGGCTGGACTTACAGGGCGTGAATGGGCACCAACGGATGACGGCAGCACCAGAGGCTGTGTAGGAGCTGCGGACAAGAAACCGGTTGCTGCTGGACAGAAGCTGCAAAGAGGCGGCTGCACGCTACAGAATAGCAAAAGCCCCAGAGAGAAAGCACGGTATTAGTGGTTGTGCGGGAGAGCAGGTAGAGGTGAGGAGACGGGCAACCTAGAAGGCGTAGCCGTCCAACCTCGACCTTCATCAGCCTTGGCACCCTCACCGTAGCGTGGCAGCATTTCACTCTGTACGGCGAGTAGTGCACCCTGCACACGCAGATTACTGCCCAGTTGTGGCCTGCGCTCTCGCATTCACGTTGTCCGCGGCCAGGTCTGCGCTGCCGGACTGCTTCAAGCGTTTCAAGTGCCGCAAGCTGCTGGCCGCCTCATGCCGAGGCCTGGTGGTTGCACCAGAGGGTGCCCCTTTATGCAGTCTCCACCCCCTCACGCCTATATGTGTGCTGCCCATTACGATAGCTGCATGTTTTGCGTCTTATTCCTCCGACGGACGACACGAAGAGGAAATTCGATCTGGCAGAATCCTCCGGCACAGATCGATCTTGCAGGCTAACATCGGCCTGCTACAGCGCTTTTGGTGTCGAAGCTTGAGCGTCTTAGATGTAACATCGGCGCTTTGCGTGGACGATGCCTCAGCCCGCCGACTCGCCTGCTGTTCAACGGAGCGTGGGAGCTTAAGCACAACAACATCTGTTCCGCTGAACTTTCGATTGCCAGACCCCCGGAAGCAAGGATCCTGATAGCTGATGTATGTGGCTTATGATGCAAAGCGATTGACAGCTGTCATGCTTCCTACTGGAACAACGTTCCGTCGCGCATGATCTGGGTATCTATATGTACAGCGGTGCACGTGTCTTGCAATGTCACGAGTCAACAGACGCAATGCATTGACAATATTGACCCCGAACACCCGGTCGATGACTGTCGTTTCCTGCTGTTCTCCAAGACTGTATGATTATTCGGTCGATTAGTCAGTCGTAGCTTGTTTGCGCAAACGACTGAACAGCTGCACCTCTCCCGTATCCGTCACGTTCGCCATCATGTATACGACGTCTGAGTGCGGTCGAATTTGACGGTAATTAGTTCGTCGTGTACCGTCCCTTTACCGATGTGGGCGTGATTGAGTGAGTTCACTTCGTCTGCCCAACGGTAAAAGCTGCCTGGTGATTTAATGGTCAGTGGTGGCGTGATTCCCAACATCAATCGTTGTCGGTCTGCCTGTCAAGTCGCAGAGAGAGAGATGTCAGTGTAGCCATTGTTGCTTCTCGCAGTGGTCCGACTGTTGCGATCGTCCCAGAGTAGTAATTAGACATTTGGAAGACGTTGTTCATATCAAGCTTGCATTGCCCAAGTCTATACAGCCACCTCAAGGCGAGGCGTTCCCGGCAGCTTCCGCGTACACGGCTATTGTACATTGCCTCTCATGGTATCATGGCCCTCCGTCATCGTGCGTTATCGAATCTAGTGGTTGGGGGAAGCGTTCTTGACAGCCGGGTTGCGGGGGTCGTTCTTGTACTCGTCGGCTATGACATGTCAGCTCAGGATATCCCAGTGCAGATTTTCGGTCTCAAGAATGGATGCACTGACCCTGGCCCATGGCGTTGGCGGCGGCGTTGACACCGTAGAGGATGACAAGGCCTGTACATGTTCGTTAATGCTGTTCCAAGGATTCGCTCGCTGCTCCAATGTCTCCCAATTGTTGGGCAAAATCATCTCTCCTCCTCTCCTCCTCTTCTGTGATTCAGATCCGTGCTCTTGACGTACCAGAGACGTAGAAGGGCCACATGGGCTTAGCTGTGATTGAACTTCCGTTAGCTGCGGTTCTCGACTCTCGTTGCGCTTCTGCAAGCTGCGCGATCTGACGTACCGATTTGCGCGGGGAACTTGCGACCGAGAAGAGACATCTTGACGTGTGATGGAGAGGCAATGGGTGGGTATGCGGGTGCCGTGGGAGATGAGAGTCGATGGGTCGTCGAGCTCCTAGCGAACGAGCTTTGTCAATGCTTGGCAACCACGTCGGCGGAAGACATGCTGTATGCCGACCTTGTTTACAACGACCCCTCCGCATATACCCCACAAGCACAACACATTGCTTGCGAGGAGTTTCTAGACGATTAACAGAAAATCATCAAAGCACGGCGACAGGATGGCGTCCGCGTTAGAAGGTTGCGTTGCCTCGTTGCGCGGTAGCATGCAGAACCTCGACTCCACCATAAACATCCTCGACGACGGTGTGAGCGATATGCCACGGCTAGCTAAGGTGCTGCAAACCACAAGAGTAGGAACTCACTGAAGGGATTAATATTCGCGTCATCAAGTATACTTATTGCGACCAGCACTTCGAGCTTATCTCCGAAACCGACCTCCAAACCGCGCAATCCGCGCTCCTCTCTGAGATCCGTCCAGAGGTTGACAACCTACTGAAACGTGTCGAAAACTACCTGGACAAACTCGAACGCCGCGAACAGTCATTGATTGCAAAATGCGATTTGAACGATGGCCGCCTCGGGCGGGATAGCACAGGGGGGTCAGGTTCTAGACCGGCCAGTAGAGCGGCGGCAGGGCGAAGCAGTGCAAGAGCAGTGACTGCGCAGCAAGAGCTGAAGTACAAGCAGCTCAAAGCGCGGAAAGACAGGCTGAGCTATGCTGTAGAGACGCTGGAGCTGCAGGCGAAGCAGAGGGAGAGACAGTTGAGAATGAGCATGGCTGCTCCACAGCAATTCGATGATTACTAGATGACGGGTTCTCCCATTTCCATGTTGCGGCTGCGCGCAGGTACGTGGTCGGTACGAGAAGCGTTGATTGGAGTATTGGTGGGAAAGAGGGTTAGTTGTCGGGCGTTTTTGCTTTTGAGATACCCTTGAGACGAGCAAATATACTTTTCATGCTTGTCTGTCTAGCCTTTGCAACATCGATTGGTGGTAACCTGCCAGACCAGAGCCTTGATGAGCATATGTTGCGTGCTTGAGACCAGCTCTTGAGGATAAGCTGAGTGATATCAGAACTTAACAATGCAGCATGCACAGTCCGCAGTATGTTGCAGAAACACTCAAAATCATCAGGAAACTTCTAATTGTCACATTCGCTGTATGTCGGTCCCTCTCCGAGGCCCATCACTCTCAATGTGAGCGACGTGAGGCGCTAGCGGGACAACTCCGGCTAGCCGCAAGTGCAGAGATTCAACGACAACGCAAGCTCTCGGCCGCACCAGCAATTGCATCCTCACCACCCCTCCATCCATCATGAGCGCCCTCCGCATTGCCCGCTCCGCCCTCCGCGCGCGCCCTGCCGCCATCGCCCGCCCCATCCAGCGCCGTGGATACGCTGAGGTCGCCTCGGACAAGATCAAGCTCTCCCTAGCTCTGCCTCACCAGGTACGCATCGCCCACGCCTGCCGCATCTCGAGGATGCCGTTGGTCCGCTTCTTCGCTGCGGCATCATTGCTGACAAATTGCCATGTAGACCATCTTCAAGTCCCAGGATGTGTATGTCCACCGCCAGCCCGACCGAACCCGCATTGCGAACGAGCGATTACTGACATGAGGGATCGTGCAGCGTCCAGGTCAACCTCGCCGCCGAGACCGGTGATATGGGTGTTTTGGCCAACCACGTTGCATCCATCGAGCAGCTGAAGCCCGGTCTGGTCGAGATCATCGAGGAGAACGGCGGCAACAAGCAGTTCTTCCTGTCTGGTGGATTCGCCGTTGTCCAGCCTAACTCCAACCTCAGCATCAACGCCGTCGAGGGATACCCGCTTGAGGACTTCAGCGCCGATGTACGATGACCCCACGCAACTGTTGCGAGGAGTGCAGGCTGACTGTGGAACAGGCCGTTAAGAACCAGATCGCGGAGGCCCAGAAGATTGCCAGCGGCAGCGGCAGCGAGCAGGATATTGCTGAGGCCAAGATTGAGCTCGAGGTATGGAAAACAAAGCAAGAAATGACTTAGATGTTGCGCTAACAGTTACAAGGTACTTGAGAGCCTTCAGGCCAGTTTGAAGTAGATGTAAATAGCGGTTAGGGGGCAAGAGATGTCGCTCTCATAATCTACATGGTTTCCCGGCTGCGTGCGGAGACCGATGACCATGTGGTATGTATAGTATCCAGCGCGAAGCACGCGACGTGCTTTCCATCAGGAATTGATAGAAGGTGCATCTTGAGCCAACCCAAAACCCAAGCACTCGTCTTTCTTCAGTCACCCGCACTTCCCTTCCTGCACGGGTTCAGTGCATTCAAGCCGCCACAAGTCCTACTGCTCCCGTCTTCTACCTTATTCCTTTTCGTCGCATCTTCCAGCTTTCCTCTCTTCCCTGATTTACATTCTTTTACAAGCTCCTCACGTCAGTTCTACAGCACAGCAACTCGACTCACGCATCTTTATTCTTGAACACCTTTTTAGCATCCTCCATGCGTCGAGGCTTTGATCAGCCCACCTCAAGCTCTGCATCTCGTGCCTGCAACACCAGCGCCCGCGAGCAAATACAGCGCACACGACAGGATCGAAACGACGCTCCTTCACAAACAGACTCAATCTCAACCCGACGCAAGCCATCGAATCATCCGAACTTGACTCTGCCGTCGCATTCAGATGACACCCAGTCGGCTTCACAAGGACGCAAGTCGCCCGCATACCTCGAGGGCAAGAACCCTTACGGCCAAATTCTGGACGATGTTGATCATCCCTATCGCAAGCCAAAAACCACAGAACGTGCACCGGCCAAAGTTGGTGGCGCCACCTCAGATCGACCACGAACATCTGGTTCCTTCCACTTCAAGACTCAACTCGAATCAAAAACCGAGCCCGAGCGAGAGGTCTTTACGCCAAATCCTTTGCCATCACCATTGTTCCCGAGGACACCCACAAAACCAATCTCAGTACAGGCTGCGAAAGAATTCTTCGAGACCAAAGCATCACAAACCCGATCAGTTCCTCCTATCCCACCTCCGGCAGCTGCTGCAGGCAAAGGTGCCAGTGCAAACACTCAAGTGAGCGAGGAGCACGTATACACTCTCCTACATGGCCGCTCCGGGGATGAGACCACTCGTTTCAATTCGCGCATTGCGATACAACCTGACTCGAATACAGAGCCGATGTTGTTAAGTCCACCGCCGGACGCGTCTACGCAGCTTGAGCCTTCTCAGCTGACGAACCCTCTCGCTCCTCCTAAAGGCGCCTCGATATCGAATGGTGATATTCGGGAAGCAACTGCACTTCAAGACTCTCCTGCATACAATCACCATTCATCTGACGCTCCCAGAACAAGATCTGGTGGGCGGCATCCTACCAATGTCCTCGCAATAGCCCCTCGAGATACCGAGCTTGTAGGCAAGAGGCAGCGGCCTGTTGGCAAAAACTCGAAAGCAGACAATACTTCCAATGCACATCTAACGGCTCTCGAGCATACCGACAGAGCCGACAACTGCCATGTATCCGATGAGACAGTGAGACACCGCTATACCCATTCTATGACAGCCGCTGAAAGCGACCAAGAAGCAACCAAACAGGTTACAACGTCCAGTGCGCACCCTAGTTACGCTGTTCGAAGAGCTATCGAGGAAGACCACGAACCCACGGCTAAGCGATTCAGCAGGCGCAAGTCTCACGATGCCCTTCTCACCCATGAGATAACATCACCTGCACGAACGACAAGGCTGAGGCCTCACAGGTCTTTAGCACCAGACCTCAGCCGATCTACAGAAGACAATGATAGTACCGGGGATAGCAACGTTCTTGGAAGAGTTCTGGACATTGCTTCCAACAGCTTCAGCCATGACGGGTCGCGCTCCACGTCCTCACTGTCTCGCCGAAGTGCAGGCCCTGCTCCCTCTCAAAATTTAAATGAGCATGTAAGTTCGGACGAGCCCAATGTTGCCGTGCCCGATCATGTCGATTGGCGTAGCGCATACGGAAGACGCAAGACGCAAGACTTTGGCTTTCCTGGTGCGCGCATCAAGCCGTGGGGCACATTGAGAACACACAAGCCTCTCCAAAATCCCGATAAGTGGACCAAGCGTGCTTGCGGTCATTTCTCATTCATGGCCTCTACCGAACCTCGTGAGAAGGCAACTATGAAGCTATGTCACCAGTGTAGAACCAAGCCTCGACCGCCTGGTTCGAAGTCGGCGAAACAACAGCGACGAGCGGCGACGGAATTGTCATCAAGTTCGCACTCATCGAAGAAGGCCCATGGCACGTACTGTCGCAGCCCTGGACACCGCAAACACTACTTTGAATTTCCACCTACAGACAAGTGTAGCGATACCTTGGCAAGGGACCTTGGAAATATCATAGATGCTATCCTGGAAGAGTACATTAACACACTGCAAGGTGTGATCAACAGCATCAAATATGCTGAACCCAGTTTCTCCCAGCTTCGAAGGATGTCTGAAGATCATATTCAACGATACCAGGTTGAAGGCGTCTGTACTCCTCTTTGTCACGCGCCATGCAGCTCTTCTTGTACCCATCAAACAGTCCATCAGCCTTACCAGATCACACGCCAATCAGTGGGGAAAGCGATGCAGCAAGTGTACGAACAGCAACCGTCGTGCCCATACGTTCCGCCCAAGGCGGCTGAGAAGCTGAATGTTGGGTTACCTGGGCTGCTTGCTCCAAATATTAACGACCGCAAGTCCTTGTTGCGTAGGAGCATCAAGACGGTTTCTGATCTAGTTGATCTGATCGATTCTACTGCAGATGACCTTGGCATTGATCTGGACAGACGACCCAGCGCTAAGGACGATGAGTTGTTTCAAAATGCGCCTGTGCAAGGTTCCTCTACGACTCCAGTTGCTTCCCGAGAAAGCGTCCCCAAGCCTTCTGAAGACGTCGTGCCAGGGCAGATCGAATCCGACCAACTCGCTTGGCTTAAGCAAACTCGGAGACACTTGAACGAGCTGTCAGACGCTTGCGCACGTCTTATGGAAAAGCTTGGCAATATTGCTGAAGACTTGGGTGCCCCTTGGCAGATCTATAGCGAATGCAGGCTCGCATTCGAGCCTGTTAAATGGATGCTCAACAAAACATCTTCCGGGTTGTCAAGGAAGTTAACGCGACTCAGGGACAAATCCTTCCACTCTGGGGAAATCTCATTAAAGAGATTACAGACTTGGTTAGGGGTGGCACAGCCTGAGCTTACCGTGGTAATTGATTTGATCATTACTGTCCTCGAAACTCTTCCTCCTTTGAACTTCGATTTTCAGACTAAACAATCTGATGAGCAATCAGAGACCGATTACGCACCTCATCGTGAGATGATCTACGCCGGTTTCATCCCGCTTCAGCGATCTCTTACAGGGCTTGTGTTTGGGCATGGAGATTCTGTTGCAAATCTCGAGCATGAACAGCCTGTCGAGAACAACTCAATAGAACACGAACAAGGTTACTCTTTTACGCCACTGGTTCATGTAGACGCTCTAAAGAGCATGAAATCCAAGACTCCTGTCGAGAGAACGCACCCAGAACACCGGATGGCGCTTGAACACGAGACTTGTGGTCAAACTCCAATCCCACATACAACAGTCTTATCAACTGTCTTGTCACAACATACTGACTGGCAAAGTCCCTTTTCTTTCTCCTCTTCCGAGCTATAGGAAGGGGACGAAGAGATTAGGGACTCTCCGATGGTTCAGCACGTTACAACTCAAGCTATCGCCACCCAGCCGAGCCTGCGAAGCAAGCGAACTGTATCACATACCTCTCTCGATGCTAGCGTACTTGAGGATTCGGACCTGCCAACACCAGACTTGAAACCAAAGTTCGCTGAGTTCGCAGCAGATATGCTACCGCACATAACTACGGAACGCACCACTTCTCTAGTCACAGGCCCGATTATTCCTGTGGAACGAGTTGCAGAGTCCTCTTCTAAGGTAGATGTAGAACGATACATGCCATTGAGGAAGTTCACTGTTCAATTGTCTCATCCGTCTACCACAAAGGAAGCTGAATATGTGTCACACGTCTTCGAAAGAGCCTTGAGCTTCGGCCCTACAACTAGAGATGAAGCGCAAGAAGAGTATGCCATTTTTGGGATTCCAGTCAATCGAGCTAGCAAATCTACCACATCTGGAAGAGCTGATCAGCAAGGGTATTTCATACCTTTTCGTTCAGGCAACCTTTCTTCTAAGTCCTTTACTGAGGAACTGGAGGACAAGGAAGACTCTGTTATTCTGCTTACAGCTACACGCGAAACAAACGGCAGACCTACTGAGCTTGTGAAATGGCTCTCTGACAACTCTGAGCTTGAAGAACCGGCTTTCCAAATGGGAGGAGCTCGTATAGTACCTTGTCCGCCAACGCCAGGACCCGAGGCGATTGACATGAGCTTATCCGCATCCTTCGAGCCACCTGTACTAGACGGTCTGCAGCCTGATCAGAAGACCGGTGAGGCGTACAATGCTGCTTTTGAGGGAGAGTCTGTACGCTCTTCTCTGCTTGACGAGCCGCTTGCTGTATACGACATCTACCACGCATCAACGGAGATCGTGACAGATACCACCCCTGAAGAGGCGTCTGCAGCTATGTCCGGAGTACGAACGAGGAGAGATCCAAATACCGACCCCTTGTGGGATGCAGAAGACTTGAATCCACCATCAGTATACCGAGATGTCGATACAAAGCTTCATGGGTCTTCGAAACTCGAGCATCGGAAGCCCTGTGCTCTTTCAGCGGTAAACGACCACGTATCACACGATCTGACAGTGCCTTCCGCTACACGAGAGAGGAAAGCCAGTACCGCAGCGCCTGGTATCATGGCACCTCCCCCTCAAACGTTCAACAGAGCTCGGGGGCCCCTAAATGTCAAGAAGAAATCTCGAATGAAAGCTCCCAACTATCCTCCTGAAAGACAATATCCTCCAGCTCCTGCTTACCCTGTACGCGATACCCCGGTATGGACCAGACCAGATACCTATACTCCGCCCCCGAGACTGAAAGCCAAGCCTCCTTTGAAGAAGAGCTGTTTCTTAGGACTTTGTTCGAAACCGAGGAAAAAGCACCAACCCGTTCAACAGTGGTCATACAGGCCTGGATATCGTGCGCCGCAGCTTCAAAGTCAATGTTCTTTCGAGCCCTCTCGTGACAAACCATTCGAGCCATTCCGCCACTCGGTACCAAGACTTGTAACACGACTATCTGGGGGAGCGCTTCAAAGGACCAGGGGTTACTCGACCGTACCCGTATTCAGTGCCATGTATCGAGCCCGAACTCTAGTTCTCGTCCGATGAAATGTTGCGTTCATCAGAGGAGGCATCTACATACAGTCCTCCTATCGTGCACTCTCAATCTGCCGGGTCGGTTTCTCAAATTATGAAGAGCATCACAGGATCTGGGCGAATACCTCCTATTGCAACAAGGCTCGCCAAGAAAGAAATCGTACCCAGGCGCCAGAGCCCGCTCGCCGCCGACATCCAACATAACAAGGCCCCTGTGAGCAAGAGAAAGACGTTTCCGTATCTTAAGCGTCTGCTTCTAGACGTAGGCCACAGGCTCATCGATTATCCATTCACACTCGCTCAAGTTTGCAAATGTAAGCGAGGCAGCAAACCCATAACAGATCCGAAGACGATAAGTTTTTTGCCTCGTGCTCTCGGAGAGAGTTGGAATAAAGGAGGTCGAAGAATCGAAAGCAAGTATAGCAGGGCAGCGAAACAAACAGCAACGACGACCGGAAAAGAACATGGAATGGGCTGTACAGAGAAGCTCAAGTTCAGGGGACATGTGAGATTGTGAACGGCTGCGATGATGAGCAATTCTGTAGTGGGGAAGATGATAATGCTTGTACACTCCTAGAATATCTACCAAAGTTGACAAAGAGCTATGCTTTCCACGTCCTAGATGTTCTCCTTCTCCAATCCTCTCTCTCTTCAAACTCGAATCTCACCCACCATCTCCCGCCAACTCCCCACCTCCACCGCCCCACCCCCTACAAACACGCTCCACTCCATCCCCCTAGATTTTCCCTCCACCTCACAATATAAATGCCCCAAACCGCAATGTTTACATAATCACCCAACAAAATCCGTTATGGTCTAGGTAAGCACCACCACCCTTCACACCCACCAACACCCGACATCGACTAACAATTCAAAGTGGCTAGGATACATCGCTCTCATCTTCGGACAGTGCCGATGTGGCCGGGGTTCGATTCCCCGTGACGGAAGCTTTTTTGTTGGTTGGGGTTGATGGGGGTGGTAGAAAAGGGG
>JAPEUW010000482.1:0-17922 GCA_027946445.1 Ascochyta clinopodiicola
CTATGCTGTATATAGCAAACACCTACTACTTACTAAGCCTCCTAAGGACAGTAGGCCTAAGGGGGAGGTACTAGATGCAATTAACAGAGTAAAGCGACTGCACAGCGTATGTGTAATGCTAGTAGAGCACCTAGAGAAAGCACGCAAGTACTAACGCTGATATTACAACAAGAAGCACAAGAACGAAACCTTCCACCTAGGGGACCTAGTGTTACTTAGCACTAAGAACATTAACCTGGCCTACTAACTAAGCAAGAAACTCTTAAGCAAATTTATTGGCCCTTTCTAAGTTTAGGAAGCAATTGGAACGCAGGCATACTGCCTACTTCTACTACCCTTATACTAGATTTATAACGTCTTCTATATATTGTTATTAGAACGATAGAATCCTAGAGCTAAAGGGGAAGACAACACCTACCTACTAGAGGTAACCCTAGAAGGTGAAGAAGTATAGGAAGTGGAGAAGATCCTAGGAAAACGAACTAAAAGAGGCTAACTACAGTACCTACTCTGCTGGAAGGGCTATGATGAAACTTAGGACACATAGACCCTAGCATCAGACTTTAAGGACATAGATAATGCAATCTGGGAATATAAATTAGGTTAGAGATCTTTACGAACAAAGAGGACGTTGAGATTATCTTAAGCGCGCTATTATTGCACACAGAGCGTAATTTAATTTATTGGCCTTAGGCCCACTATAGTACAAAAGGAAAAAGGACTTTTTGTAACTGTGCACCGCCTGCGCCCTAACTTTGCGCTATTAGCGCCTAGTTACTAAACAGCAAACTACTTAGCTATTAACTTGTTACTATCCACATTATTACTACTACCACTAGCACTATTACTACTACTATTACTAGCACCATCACCACTAGCACTACTAGCACTATTACTACCACTACTATCTCTACTATCACTACTATCACTAACCGCAGAATCATCGTCGGTATCATTATTATTATTACCACTACTACTACCCTAAGAAGAGGTCAGCATGCGCTCTAGACGTGTTAAAGGAGCGAACTTACTATGCGAGACACGTGCCCTACAAGCTGCTTAAGGGCAGAGGCAATGCGGCGCTGCTCCACTAGGATCAGACCTAGGAACTAGGGGGATGTTGTGGGCACCTAGGTAGCCACACCTATAGGCGTACCGGTGTAGGCTGCGATGCGGCGGTGGCTAGACAGCTCTAAGTTGAATTGGCGCTGGCAACGCGCAAGTTGAACGCCTCAGGTGATCACGTTGGCATTAGTGCGAGGGGTGGCAGCAGCGGTGACAGCGGCATCGTAACGCTGGCGCAAAATGTACAGGCGATTTAAGCGACTGTTGAGTGCGGATATTACCTGGAAAGATTAGCTAAAGCGCACCTGCAGCGAGCCTTAATTGACTTATATAAGTACAGTTACCTCGATTTCCCTTTACACAGTAGTCACAACGCTGGTGCTTAGGCTTGTTACAATTCTTCTTCTAGTTGGTAATGTTCTGTGCGCAGCGCAGGCAAGTATTAACTGTAGCGACGTGGTCCGCATGCTTGTTGTCGTCGCTAAACGTATAGGGAGCGGCGCCTTAAAGCTAGGACTTCTTAATGTACCTAGGGTTGGGGTAATGAACTATGATGAGAGCGGGGAGCGTGCGAGAAACGCGCGCTGTAGTATTGTTATTGTAGTGTTAAGGACGAGTAAAGAGACTGGTTTTACCACCTAGCAAGCTGCTAAGGCAGAAACTAGGCAGCAGTGCAAAACACAGTTGCTTTTACCTTAAAATCATAACAAAGGCGCAACGCGCTAGCAACAATCACAACACGAAGGCAAAGCGCATAGAGAGCGCTAGCGCATAGTCTACACTATAGACACTCTTTTCCTCTTCCTACAGGGTGAGGTTTTTATTAAGGCTATAAGTTAGGCTGCTAGGGACTGCAGCTAGAGGGGGAGGTTTTGTAACAGGGCATTGTAAAGCCTGCTGTAGTGTTGCAGTGTTCCTACGCTATCCTATTGAGGAATAGCGTTATATGCGGCCACGCTGCGCAAAACCTGCGCTAGACGTAATCCTAGGGGACGACAAGTATTATTCTAAGAACAATCTACCTACTGCTATCCCTCTACTATCTATCCTAGTGTGAAGCAAGTACTATTACCTATAACTAGACCTTAACAGTATGCACGTTAGCCGTTTTAGGCGTAAAGGAGAACAGATAGAAAGGTGCTAAGCAGTATCTGCCTGTTTTGTTAGCTGTTATAAAGGTAGCGTAGTTTATAGTTGTGCAGTAGGCGTTAGAGCTGTTAGGCCTGTTTAATAAGGACAAGTTTAACAGCAACAGCGCGTATAAGAGCAATAATAGTAGTAACCTACCCTAGCGCTAGCGTAAAGGATGTTTATAGTTTATATAGGAGATAATAGACTAGTTTATAGTGCGTAGTAGCTATAGCCTAATATAGTAGATGTTGGATTTACAGACGTATAGGTTAAAGATCTATTACAACATAACGTTACGCAGCTACGTTAAGTAGGTTAGCTAGGACAAGTTATTGTATAAGGGATTATAGTTTAGTATAGCGTAGTTCTATAGCATAGTGCACAGGTTAGTAATAGAGAGTTAGTAATTGTTAATAGATAAGTTGTTATTTAGCAATAGCAAGGTTACTAAACCTATCCCTAGCGTGCTGTAGGACTATTTGCGCAATAACCTAACTAACAAGCAGCCTAGATAGAATTTTTTAAAGGACTACTGTACGCATATGCCCGTTAATAGAGAGGGGTAGTTGTTCTAGCAGATAGGACAGGATGCTAGCATCTAGGATAGATTTACAAAATAGGGAACCTGTTTAGGTATTAACAGATAGGAGGTAGAGTAGTACATAGATTACATTGTTAAGTTCTGTAAGAAGATAGTAGTGTTAGTGTATATTGTAGAAGGACAGCTAGTAAGATAGCTAGAATTAGCTAGCATTTAACATAGCAACACTGTAAAGGGAGGACTTTGCAATATAGGTATTAAAGACAGCATAGTGTATACAGTAATACAGTACTATAAAGGATATAACATTAGCAGCAACATTAAGATTATCTACTAGTATTTACTGCGTAAGGTAGGTGAGCTAGTAGTGTATTACATGTAGCTAGTATTGCTGTTCTAGCAGCAGTTAGAAGTAATAGTGTAGGAGAAGGAGGTAATATTATTACATATGTGGCTAGCTAATCCTAGTAGACAGAAGTAGATAAGCAACTAGTTTTACAAAGCGTTAAAGCGTAAGAGTAGGATAGGGCTAGGGTAGGTGTTAACAATTGCTGCATACTGTAAGATTGCTATTAGCATTAGCTAGCGTTTTTTACGTAGATCTATAGCATTTAGGACAGAGAAGGGGGACAACAATAAGGAATAGAATAAGGAGAATATAGCAGTGTTAGCTGCAGACAAGTAAGCTAGACACACAGTGTATGTTATAGAGATAATATATACGCAAGGCATTATAGAGTAGGCAGGGGCTGTTACTAATAGAAGACAATAGTTCTGCATGTTAAGCACAGATTAGCATTAATTTTTAGAATTTTAAGTAGACGTGTAGGACAGCAGAGAGTGTAAAAAGCAAAAGAGGGCGCTGTTTAAGAGCAAAGCAGACAAGGTAAGAATTAATTAATAGGGCTAATTAAGGAAGATAGACACAACTACGCAGTTGTAGTAGATAATAGGTAAGGCAGCTAAGTTTTAAGGGGTGTAGAAAGAGGCTGTTAACGCTATTATGTCTAGCAAGAGCCCTATAGTTGCTGTAATACTAACTAGGGCAGGTAAGAGCATATTGTTTATGTTACTAGCGTAGGCAGAGCAGGGTAGTACAACAGTAGTTATAGTACTATTAATCGCGTTGCGAGGAGATATAATACAGCAATACAGGAAGCTAGGAATATTATACGCTAAGTAGGACAGCTGCTGCCTGCTAGACGTAGCTGTAGTTATGTTAGTAACGCCTAAGTTAGCAGTTAGGGAAGAGTTTGCAACGTTTTTAAACTAGTTACAAGCAATGTAGTAGTTAGATTAGATTGTAATTAATAAGTGTTATATTATGTTAAACTGCCGGTACAATTTCTGTAAGGAGATGCAGAAGTTAGGTAAGTTAGCAGCTGCTAAGACGTAGATAGTAATATTAACAGTAATATTACTGCTAAGTAAGGAGGACGAGTTGTTCTAGTAGATGTACATACTATATACCTAAACTGTACTAATAGGGTAGAGTTAGGTTGCCCTTAGGGGCGAAAATAGTAGTTGCCCCTAGAGGCAAGGTCTTAGCATTGCTTGCCCCTAGGGGCAAGAGGTCTATGCTAGGATTTGCAAACTCTTAACCTACTTATAACTAATCTAATATAGCTTTAATAACAAACTTTTGTCTTTAGAGATCCCTTCCTAAACACTAATTCTAATAAAAGTAAAACTGTAATAAAGTGCAAAGATAAAGACGTCTTAACTAAAACAGAAAAAAGGCAACGTATAGCTGTTAAGGAAATTAAGGAGGCAGACTCTATCTATAACTAAGCTGCACCCTACCTACTTACAATAGCTAAATTCCTAATTAATGCGCTTACCTTAGAATAGAGTATTAGTGTAAATAGGCCTATTAACCTAGCCTATAAGCAGCGTCTCTGCTAGATCTTTAATAAGGTAGGCGTTCTTTAGCAAGACAGAAGCTACTAGTTATAGGTTACTTGCTCTAAGGCGTAGGTGTAGTAGATACTAGACTACCTAGTAGAGAAGGGGCAGGCTTAGGTAAGTACTACTATAGCTAAGGGCACTAAAGAAGGGGATCTAAAGTAGCTGTTGTTTAAAGGCTAGGTAAGCGTAGTAGGAGTAAAGGCAGAGCTTATTGCTAGCTACTATTGCGTTAAAGCTTTTAAAGAGTACTTACAGCGTTGTAGGTTGCTAGAGGAGGAGCAGTAGTAGGTATATAGTATCTATAATAAAGGTTTTAAACCCTGCACGTGCAACTAAGTAACAAGCTAACCTAAAAGGTAGACATGCTTCTGTTATATTTGCATATTTAGCTATGCGCTAATTAAGAGGATGTTATCCTTCCTAACAATTATAGACAGATATAGACAGAGCTAGTAACCTTGTTATCTAATAACAGCTAGCTGTTTTAAGGTTTAAGCAAGTCTATTAAACAGGAGATGCTAGAGTACCTAAGGCTTAGCAGTTAAGTTAAGTTTTCTGTTTAATAGCTAGCTACGCTGTAGAGAAATCTTAGCTAGAGACTAATAATTACCTAATAGTGCTGTACCTTAATTAGGTAAGCAACCTTTAACATCTTAACGTTTAAGTAGATAGCAAGCTGTAGAATAGACAATATAAGTATAATCTATATTTAGACATGCTCTGTACATCTACGCTAAGCAATAACCTAGTATTAGTTTTCTACAATAGATAAGGTAATAAAGGTTACGTTAGATTTTTAAGACTAGCATAGACTAGACGTTTAGCTAGCTAACTAGAATAAGCTAGCTAGCTTACTGTGCGTATAAACTGTATATAAGGTGCAGGTGCTGTTCTATCCTAGCCTTAAGCTAGACGTAGACCCTTGTTCCTTAGGTATACGTTAGCAAGACTTCTTCTTAGACGTAGACAACGTTATATACCTTAGGTTGTATTAAATAGTTCTTTTAGAACTAAGATGCTGGTTTATTAACATCTAGGCGCTTTTAAAGACTACAAAGTAAGAAGGAAAGCTAATAAGTATAGTAATGTCTTATATTGTTTTATAGATAAACACAGAGCCTAAGAAGGTCTTAGACTGTAATAATAACAAGCCTACGCTGTAAAAGGACCTAGTACCTGCACTGCAAGCAAGGTATAGCAATAAGGCTAATAATAAGTCTTAAGACCTCTAGTAGGTAGTCCTTAATTACGTACATAAGAACATAAAAGACTTTACTATAACTATACTAGAGCACTATCTCTATAAGTATCTAGGTAGAGATAATAAAGCCTACAGTATACAGTTTAAGCATAAGGTGTAGAGAAAAGTACTATCTATTGTTATAATCTACGTAGGGTTGTCTCTGCGATATAGGTACATTACTAGCCCTGTATTAGAGGAGATTTATAAAATTAGTCTACCTATAATTGCACAAACTGCGCTTAATCTTATCTGTTAGATCCTAGAAGTTGTAAAAGATCTAGCGCTTTAGTTAGTAACTACAGCTAAATAGCTGCTTAGCATAATACAGCTAGTAATTGCTTAATAGATAATAAAGCAACATGTAGATGCGTTAGATCCTTATAGCAAAGATAGGTAACTAACTACTGTTAGCCTAGTAGATAAGTAGCATGTAGAGAGTAAGCTATTCTCTTAAGCATTAATTAGCTACGCAATATATTAAGGGCAGCTATTAGCAGAAACGTAGAACTATAGGCCCCTTCCCTAGGCTTAGAATAGTCTAAATACGTACAAATCTATCTAGAAGCTAACTACTGCCCTACTACTAAGCTCTAGATTAACAGCAGAGTTAGACGTAGGGGTTTTACTATAGACAGAAATGTAGGACTAAATACTAATTAACTTTTCCTTAGACGGGCTAAATAACCTTTAAAAACAATACTGTTATAGAAGCGTAATTAGCTAGCAGACAACTTAGCTACAATAGTATTCCCTTAATATAGAGCCTTACTAGCCTAGATATCTATCTATATCTCTTTCTTTACGCACTACAACTAGCTTAGGAGGACATTAGAGGCAGAGAGCATTAGTAAGACGTAGGAAATAACAAGGATTTATAAACTCTAAACCTACTACAGAAGGTCTAATATTAGTACCTAGCACCTACTACAGTAGCTAAAGATTATTAGCGCTAGTAAAAATAAAGAATAGAGATTGTGTTATATGTTTAGTACTCTTAAGTTTAATCTACCTTGTAGCTTACCCCTAGGGGCAAGCAGACACTGCACAATCCTACTACTAGATCCTGTTAGCAATTACCTTACTTATTTACTGCCTCTACAGGTCTTATAATAGATTTTAACGTATTTAACAATAAGATTTTAAACCTAAGTCTACCCTAAGACATAGATCTATAGCTAAATTTACTACTAGCTGTTATTACAACGTAGCTAATAGACGCGTAACAAAGCACTAATAGTAATAATAATGCTTCTAGAGACAATAATAGACTCTACAGCAACGCGTTGCCTAGTAAACTTAGAGATAACTACAGCAAGGGCAGCTTTAGTAATAGAGAATAAGTAGTTATAGTAGTAGACTAGTATTTATAGAAGATTAATTACTCTAAAGGAGACTACAAGTTTAAAGGTGTGTTAGTATTTAGTAGACTGTGTGTGTATGCAAACGTAAACAGCAACTAATAACATAGTAGTATAGGAGTTTATTGCAGCTACTAAGAGCATATCTTTTAACAGTAGCTAGGCTATTAATATACTGCAGAGGCAATACACAATTAACTGCAGAAGTAAGAAGGCTAGCTCCTAAGCTACTGCGTTAGAAGACGAGTATATACTATTGTTCTTTCTTAATCTTCTTATTATTATTAGATAACTGCTTAGGCCGATCTTGCAGCTATCTAGCTGCTTTTTTAATAATATAACTATTAGCTTTAAGAACTAGCAGGCTTCCTATAGTAACAAGCACGTTTATAGACTGTTGTTTAACCTAGAAAACCGCACTTTCTAGCTAGCTACAGCTGCAACGTAGGAGTCCTAGTTTATTATAATATACCCTGTTGCTAACGCACCTAAGGAGCTTCTGTTAAGAAGTAAACATTAAAAACGTTGTAAGAAGTTATCCTAACGTAGCGCCCTACAGCTCTGCTATGCCTAGTTCCTTACGTTGTATATTAAGGAGATCTTCCTTATTAGTAAGCTGTTAGGGGAGGGTATAGAGCTGTCTTAGAGATTAGACAGCCTACATATACAAAAGATTACCTTTAACAAATAGACAACCTTCTAAGAGGCTTTTATGCTAGGGTGGTTAGAGCACGTAAGACAGAGTATGCAGGATACGTTTTAGACAGAGAACTAACTAGCGTTCTATGCGTATAACTATAGGGCAAATATTAAGATAGATGTAGCTAACTAGCTATAGGCTGTACCTAAAGAAACCTAACTATAGCCTGTTAAAGAAGAGTCTAACTTAGAGGAAGAGACTGTTAAGATAGGGGGTAGCACAGAGTATAACAAGCTATTCTATAGCAGTACACTAGGAGAAAGCGTAATTCCTTAAGCTAGCTATAACTACTAAAACCTGTTTGTAGGTAGGCTGCACTAGCTTTAAACAGGGCTTAAGGATAAGTACGTTCTTAATAGCATTAAGACAGTCTCTTATGCTCTAGTAATTAATATTAACTGTTTAGATAGATATTCTCTAGACCTAGACAACAAGCTAATACATTATCTCCTTACTAACTACAATATAGTCCTACAGGAGTACTAAGGGCTGTAAGACTTTACCTTCTACCCTCTTACATTCTACCTAGCATACAGCAATTTTTCGTCCCTGTAGCCTCTATCCTAAATGGGTAGTTGCAGTGTACCTTTACTGGAATTACAGCTTTGGTTTTGTTAGTGACAACAGCTACAGGACACTAGCGTATTTTTAGTTACAACGTACGCTGGAATACTATTCAGTTGTACACTAGAATTCTATTTTCAAGTCTGTTTAAGCTGAAACGTAGACGACGCTCTTGCAGCACTTAACTCTGTTATCCATGCAACCCCTAGCATTATTGTCTACTTAGTTGGTGGTGTTAGGGTTGGTGCTTGTAGTTGGGGTTAGTTAGGGTTAGGCTAGTGCGCGGAGGACTAGGGCCACACTGTATTACTACAACAGAACAACTCTACAAACACTAACACAAGAAGTAAACACACTTACTACACAGCACAGAATAAAAAATTGTAGTACGCTATTTGGCTTAAAAAGGCTTACACAGCTTAATTAAGGTAAGCTAGCGCATTAGACGGGCGGGCGCAGGGCTCTTAGCAGGTCCTTAAGACGGCTGATCCTTAGCGCTGTCGTTGTTGCCGTTCTTAGTGTCTTTGCTATCTTCTATCTCGCTGTCTTTAATCTCCTCTACCTGCGTCGCTGGCGCTAGCGAGTTTGCCTCAATCTACAGCGTTGCCTTCTTGCTAATAGATCTGCTAGAGATGCCCTCTGAGCCTAGCTAGGCGTTTAAGGCTATGCTTGCTTTGTGGGCCTCTAGATTCACCTTCACGACCAGCTCGAGCTAGATGTGCCAGAAGGGGACGCGGAGATCGTTCTCTACCTACAAGTTGGAGATAATGTCGTGCGGCATTAGGCAGAGCATACCCCAGCTAAGCTGCTTAGCTGCTTCGTACCAGCAGAGCGCTTAGTGCAGCTGCTTCTTAAACCGCTGACGCTGCTAACGCCCTAATGTGGCAGTGGCGGACAACAGCAGGGCGTCTATAGCCTCAGAGCTAACTTTGCCCCTACCGCCTCGGTTCTTAGCATCCCTGCTGCGGGCAGCGTCCTGCTCCTTGATCTGGTTAATCCTCTTGGTGTACGCCTTGCTAAGGAAAGCCATGGCCTAGCGGTACTTGATATAGATAATATCCAACTCCTGCTCGTAGCGATCGCACAGGCTCTAGGCAGAGGCAAGCGCGCTCTTCGGCACAGTTAAGGAGCTACTCTTCTGCGACAGAGACCAGCAGGTGCGCGAGGAAGCAGGCAGGCCAGCCTCTGCAGGTTCCTGCGCAAAAGGCGAGCCTTGCGTACGCCAGCTCCAAAAAAAGGCAGCAGCCGAGGCCTAGGAAGCAGCATTGCCGATGGAACGGGCCTTGTCGAGCATGCTAGAGGCCGTTAGGTAAGGCGCCGGGGCACTGCTGTACAGGTCGTCGCCACCCTCGACCGGCTGCTTAAGGATCTAAGAGATGAGCGGCTCATCTTGCTGCACGATGGAGGTGTAGGCACTGTGTTCTTTGCGAGACGCTGACTTAGGCGGCGGTACTAACCTAAGGTCCTGCTTCTTCTGCGCTTGTATAAGCTCCAGCTTCTTGGCACGCTCCTGCTTAGCACGGCGGTTTTTGTTAGAGACGCTTATAATCTAGGCTGGTTCCTCCTGTCTAAGCTGTCCACGGACGGGCTCTTTAGAGTCCTTAACTGCCTTAGATTCACTAGGCGGCGCAAGCTGCTTAGGTTCCTCCGCTTCGTCCTCTGCTTCCAGCGGCGTCGCAGGGCTGAGAGACTCGCTGGCTCGTCGGAGGCGCTTAAACAGCCGCGCTAAGCTAGATGCAGCAGCGCGCTTTGTTGATGGTGGTAGGGAATTGCAGGGCCGCTGCGCTGAAGGGGGTTCCTTCTGGAAGCTGTCACTTGGGCTGCTAGCAAGATCCTGCGCTGCAGAGACCAGCCGGTCCTAAGCATCAGCAGGCAGCGCGTCCTTGGCGAGCGTCTCCTTTAACAGCCATATCGCCAACAGCACGGAGTAGGCGACAAAGACAGGCTTGCAGACACTCGTCTCGGCCGGAATTAGCTAGCCTGCACTGTGCGGGCGGAATAGAGCATCACGCTGCAAGTCTAAGACAGTCACCTTGCTCTAAAACAGCTTTTGGTAGTCTAGGTTCAGCGGGTCGTATGCGATGTGGGCAAAGCTCAACTCGCTAGCTAGCAGGAAGCTCTAGGGCCCGCTATCGAATTGCTTAGCAGCATCTTCCAACGCGGAGATCTAGGGTAGATTAGATGGTGACATAACTGATTTTTTGTTAATGTAGGAGATACAGCAGAAGAAGAAGGATGTTTGTTGGGTTCAGCCCCTAACTAGGGTAATAGACCGAACGGAGATTAGCCTGTACAACATAAGCGGGCGCGCAAGCTAGGGTGCAAAACTCAACATATTTTAGAGATAAGAACAGCAACTGCAGCGTTGGATCAGGCAAGAATTAAGCCACTAACATGTTAGCAGAAGAAGTTGAGAATCTGTATTTTGAGCACTTGGCTGAGTACTAGGTTGCAGTGTGCAGAGCGTGCTGATACGCTGTATAGCCAGATTAGATTAAGAGCTACTTGCACAAACAGCACAAGAAGTCACTTAAAAACGCCAAAGTAGTTAGAGAAGCCGTACGTTAGTGGGCAGACTTGCTATAGTACCCTATAGAGTTGGAGATACTTAGCAACGGCGTGCAGGCGATCCCCTAGCTGCCCGTATTCGACAACAGGCTGCTGTGTTAACTTAAACCAGAGACATGCTAACTAGTGTTCCGCAGCCTAAAGACGCTAAAAGAACATTGGCGTACGACACATAGGTGGTCAGCTGGAAAGAAATGCAGACGCCCTAGCTAGACCTGGGCAAAGACGTTGCAGGCCCAGCTTAAAGATAGCTGCAAGCGTGTATACTGCTAACAACTGTTTAGTAGCCAGCACAGATCGCAATACTTTGAGGTATGTTACAACCTAGACAGCGGTCCGTAACCTGTCCCTGTTAAGGGCGAGGCGGCGTAGGCGCGCGTAGGCGAGGAGATAGCTAAGACGTGGGCTAACGTCAAGGACCGAGCAAAGACAACAATTAAAGACAGGGAGAAGGACGAAGCGGCCCTATAGCTAGAGCAGACTAGGTAGCTGCCGTACTTAAACAAACTAGATTGTCCTGAATTGCTAGCGAGCATTAAGGAGCCCAACATAGACCCAGAGAAAGATAAGGAGCCCGTTAAGGCTGCGATTTGGAGCGCGATGGATAGACTGGCCTGCGTGAGCTAGACGTCTGTTATTAAGCAGACAGGCATATTCGTGCGCATAGAGGCTATTTGTACAGAGAAGCATCAGACTAGGTACACGCCGCTGCAGGCGTATATGGACAAGAAGTCGATTAAAGAGCAGTCACGTCTATAGAAGCAGATACTGATGTTTTTTGCACGGACGTAGAGGGAGCACTGCTGGAAGAGCCCTAAGTACCGCTTCACGCAGCAGCAGCGCGAGGCGTAGGAGGCGTTGCTTGAGCAGGCAGAGAGGGACGTAGGCGGGGCAGAGATAGAGATAGCAGACGAGGACCAGGACGAGGACGGGGAGGAAGAGGAGGACAAGATAATAATTGATGAGCTTAACGACGAGCAGGACCTGTCCAAACGCAACAATAAGCCCGAGCACGCGAAGCTAAGGCTGATCGAAAAAGCGTGCTTAGACTTTTGCATCGCCTTGCTTAAACAGACAATCTGCTGTAAGGAGTACAACTGCGCAATAGTGTGTGCGTTAGCTGTGCTCAGCGTTAAAGAGGATGGCTGGAAGGGCCCTAAGCTGTACCTGCTAATCTTGTTGTCTGTAATTAAAATCACCTGTTTTATAGTCGTGCAGCACGCACTGGAGCTGTCTAAGCCGTTTGAAGAGTAGGCATTTAACAACAACAGCGCGTACAGGGGGAGCGAAAGCGGCAGCAGTCCCCCTAGTTAGCGTTGACCAAAAGGCTGCTTGGAGTTTGTGCAGCAGATAATAGACAGGTTTATAGTGCGAGGGAGCTACAGCCTAATGTAGTAGATACTTAACTTGTGCACGTACGGGCTGAAGGTGCACTACAACACTACGTTGCGCAGCCACGTTAAGTAGATAGGGAAGGATAAGCTGCTGTACAAGAACTTGCACTTTACTATGGCCTAGTTCTGCAGCATGGTGCACAGTATGCAGGCTGAGACTAAGCGAATACTGGTGGAGGAGCTGCTGTTTTGCAACGGGTAGACGGCTGATTAAGTCCCCTAGATTCTGTAGGAGCAGCTGCGCGACAACCTAACTAACAAGCGGCTAGGGTAGAACTTTTTAAAGGACTACTGCACGCGCATGCCTGTAGATAGGGAGAAGTGGCTGTTTAAGCGCGTAGGCTAGGACGCTAGCGTTAGGGAAAGGTTTATTAAGCTAGGAACCCGTTTAGGCATTGACTAGAAAGAGGTGGAGTGGTACATAGATCGAGTGATTGCGTTTTGAGAGAAGTTGGCCGCATTAGCGCACATAGTAGAGGGACAGCCCGCAAGATGGCTAGAGTTAGGCAGCATTTAACACAGCAACACTATTAAGGGGGGCCACTAAAACATTTTTATTAAAGACGGTATAGTTGCGTTCGTCACGCGGTACCATAAGGGGTATACTTTAAGCAGCAATGTTAAGATTATCTACTAGTACTTGCTGCGCAAGGTGGGCGAGTTAGTAGTGTATTACATGTAGTTGGTGCTGCCGTTCTAGCAGCAGTTAGAGGCGATGGTGTGGGAGAAGGAGGCGATATTATTGCACATGTGGCCAGCTGACCCAAGCGGACGGAAATGGACAAGCAACTGATTTCGCGAAATACTGAAGCGTGAAAGCAGAGTAGGTTTAAAGCAAGAGTTAACAATCGCAGCATACTGTGAGATTGCCATTGGCATCAGCTGGAGGTTTTTGCAGCCGTCGTCGGCGTTTTAAGCAGAGGAGGGAGAGGAGAACAAGGAGTGGAATGAGGAGAACATGCTTGCTACTATCTAGGACAAGTAGGCTGGCCACAGCGCGCATGTAGCTGGCATGGTATACGCGCGTAGGATTATAGAGATAGCAGGCGTTACAGCAGACAGGCGGCAGCTATTCCGCAGCTCGAGCACAGATTAGCACTGGTTTTTAGGTTTTTAGTCTGCTGTAGACGCAGTAGCAGACGTTAAGCAGCGGAAGAAGGCGCCGTTTAAGAGCGAGGCCAACGAGGCGAGGATAGAGTGGCTAGAGCGGTTGAGGAAGATGGACCTAGTAGCGCAAATCAAGCGAATGAAGGGCAAGAAAGCAAAATTCAGAGGCGTGTAGAAGGAGGCCATTGAGGCGATCGTTGCCGGCAAGAGCCCTGTAGTGGCCGTGATGCCGACTAGCGCAGGCAAGAGCATGTTGTTTATGTTGCTAGCGTGGGCAGAGCAAGGCGGAACAACGGTCATCGTTGTGCCGTTGGTTTCGCTGCGTGGTAACATGATGCAGCGGTACAAAGAGCTGGGGATATCGTGTGCTGAGTGGGAGAGTCGCTGCCTGCCTAACGCAGCAGCTATCGTGTTTGTAACGCCTAAGTTGGCAGTAGGAGAAGCGTTCGCGACGTTTTTAAACCGGCTGCGAGCAATACGGCAGCTGGACCATATTGTAATTAACGAGTGTTACATTGTGTTGAACTGTTGATACACATTCTGCAAGCAGATGCAACAGCTCGGCAGGCTGGCAGCAGCTAAGACGTAGATGGTGCTGTTAACAGTAACGTTGCTGCTAACTAAAGAAGACGAGCTATATCAACGGATGCATTATAAGCGAGGGTAGGTTAAGATGTTTAGATAACTAACCACAAGGACAAACATGGCGTATTAGACTATTAAGATTAGCCAGTCTACAAAGAAGAAGGACGTTAAGTTAATAGTCGTTAAGACAGTGCAGTAGAAGATGCGGAAGTACAGGACAGGCAAGTTCATCGTGTATGGCAATTTGAAGCTAAAGGTGAAGGCGTTGGTAGAGCAGTTAGATTGTTACGCGTATTACGCGGATGCTGTAGGCAAGGCGAGCATGCTGGCGGACTTTATGGCAGGCAAGCAGCGCGTGATTGTGGCAACAAGCGCGTTAGGCATGGGCGTGGACATACTAGATGTATAGTGCATTGTTCACATTAACTAGCTGTTTATAATGTTGGATTACGCACAAGAGAGTAGCAGGGCAGGCCGGGACAGGTTGTAGAGCGAGGCGGTCTTAATAGTTTAGGATAGGAAACAACGCACTAACGACAACAAGACAGAAGCTGAGCGGCAGTTGGTAAGGGAGTACGTTGAAGGCAGCAGGAGCGGGGCAGCTAGCTGCAGGAGGGAGGTGTTAGACGGATATTTAGATAGGAGGAAGGATCGAGCAGGATGTAGGGAGGAGGACAACAAGGAGATGTGCGACGTGTGCCAAGGGATAGACAGGCAGTTAGAAGAGGTAGTAGAGGAAGAAACAGAAGAAGGGAGCAGGACAGAGAACAACAATAGAGAAGAGATAGACGTTGTCAAAGCTAAACGAGAAGAGATGCAGCGGGTATATCAACGGCAGGAGCAGGCGCGTTAGGGGCCATGGCAGACATTAACGGAGCATTAACAGCAAGAGTTTGCTAATATAGAGTGGGTGCGTAGGCAGTTAGTGTGGTAGGCAAACCGATGCGGGATATGCGAGGGAGCAGGTGACGTGCAGAGCAGACACGACATACAGCAGTGTTAGAGGGCAGAAAGCAAAACAGCAAAGGAGATGGTACAGAGGATAGATAATTAAGTTTGGTTCTGCATGTTTTTAGGCTGTTTCCTGTGCGGTAGCGTGCTGCAGGAGATTTGCAATAGCTAGGAACTAAACAGGGAGGGGCAGTATTAACGAGTAGAGGATGGAATTTGTTAGTACACCGGGGTATTAAGCGTAGGGTTAATAGGCATAGTATTCGGTTACACAGAGGCAAATGCCCGATAGTAGGCCTGGTTAGCGGAGTTTGGGGTGGACGATGCAGGACTAGGTAGGATGTTAATCGAATATTTAGGGAAGAAGTAGCCGTTGGACAACGTAGAGAGTAACAATTTAGTTAAGGAATTTTGTTAGATTACGCAGTTGTTAGCTAAGTAGACGCAGTAGACGCAGTAGATGCAGTAGTAGCAAACGAAAGAATTTTCCGCTCACAATTTATAGAAGCGGTACAGCTAAGTTAGGTTTAGGCCAGGACGGAAGTTAGGGTAGTAGAGTTGCGGTTAGGTCTAGACGCAAGTTAGCATTAGGGTTAAGTTCTAGTCTAGACGCAAATTAAGGTAGAGCTACTAGTGTTTCCAGCAAGTAGAAGCGCACACAAGCGCAGAGAGCGTGAGTAGAGAGGGCAGTAGAGACAAGTAGAGGTGTTGGAGCTGTGGTTAGGGCCAGGACGTATGTCAGGATAGGGTTAGGGTTATACGTAGTTTAGTTAAGTAAGTAATAGTATGTAGAAGAACACAGACGCCTGTAAGAGACAGCTACTAACCTAAGTAGTTCCTAAGATAGTTGCCTAAGTAGTTCCCTATGCAGATCCCCTAACCTAGGTAAAGTCCCCTAACCTAAGTAGAGCCCCTAACCTAAGTAGAGCCCCCTAACCTACGTAGTTAGGATTAACCTGCGTAGTAAGCATTAACCTGCGTAGTATCCTAAGTAGTTCCTAAAGTGGTCTGCTAACCTAAGTGGTTGCCTAGTAGTCCCCTAGCCTAAGTAGGTCTACAAGTAGTTCCCTAAGTAGTTCTACAAGTAGTGTGTTAACCTAAGTAGTTGCCCTACCTAAGTGGCACGTCTAACCTAAGTAGGCCCCCTAATCTAAGTAGTTCCTAAGTAGTTCCCCTAAGTAGCCTAAAAGTAGTCCCCCTAAGTAGCCTAAAAGTAGTCCCCCTAAGTGGCCTAAAAGTGGTCCCTGCAAGCTAAGGGAGTCCACATCAGTGCCCCTAAGTAGTAAGAGCCGATTATTTAAGAACAGCGCATAGCCTAGAAAGAGCCTGCAAACTAGGAAGAGCACCTAGAAGCAAGTAAGTCCCTAACCCAAAGCAGCTGTTTGTATTGAAAAGAAAGCGCAGGATTAAGATAACGAAAATTAGGGAAAAGTAAGATGTAGAGAGGAGGAGGCATTTAAAAAGGTGTTTTAGGCGTTTGGAGAGTATTGTTACAAGATAGAACAGTAGTTAGGGGAAGTTTAGCAAACCTGATTGTAGTGCCGCAGCTAGAAAGGCATTCCTAAGCCTGTAGATGCTGTAGTGCGTAAGAGAAGGGTGAACGGTAGGCCTACAAGGCGTTACAAAGCCGTTAGGCAGGGCGGTAGAGGGTAAAGGAGAAAGAGGGGAGGTAGGTAGGGCTGTAATAAAGTATCACGAGCAAAGGATAAGGGAGAGAAGAGGGTAGAAGAAGGGGTGGGTGGTAGGCCTGTAGGTGTTTTAAGAGAGGGTCGTTAAGAAGAAGGGAGAAGAGGGTAGGAGGTAGGCCTGTAAGGTGTTACAAAGAAGCCGAGCGTAGTAGTAAAGTAGAAGGGGGTAGGCGGAAGGCCCGTAGGGAGGCACAAGAAGCGCAGCAGTTAAGAAAAGAGAAGAGGTAGGCGACGAAGCCGTGATGAGGTACTATTAAGAGGTGAACATAGCAAAGCAGTAGAGAGGTAAGCTGTGATTATGTATTACAAGGACGCCGAGCGAAGTAGTTAACAATAGCACAGAACAAGAAGAGGCTAACAGTAAGGTGTACAACCTGTAGAGGTGCCCCTAAGCCTATAGAGAGGTCTATAACCTGTAAAGAGGCCCCTGTAACCGGTGCGTTAGTAACGTGTAACAGGGGTGTAGCAGATACCTGTCTAAGAGTGCAGAAAGTGTCAACGGAAGCGTAGTTGAGACTGTTAGAGAAAGGCGAAAGGATAGAGAGGGAGGGAAGGCGGGCAGTTAAGGAGTATGACCCGTAACTGGTAAGAGACAACAGCAAACAGCCTGTAAAAGGCCCTGTAACCCGCAAGAAGGTTAACAGAGCAAGCAGATTAGTTTTTAAAAGCAGAAGAGCACAGTATTAAACCGTAGAAATGATCGAGACAGCGTTTAGGGGGAGAAGAACTAAAGGGGGGCCTGTAAGGCGTCACAAGAGTTTAAGCGTAACAAAGACGTTAGATAAGTAAAGTTAGGTTTAGGACTAGACACAGGTTGAGGTTAGGGTTAGGGTTAGCCGCATTTGCAGGCCGGTAACTAGTAGGGGGTATAACAGAAACCCGCCTAAGAGTGTATAGGGCATATTGAGCGTTAGAGAGACGCGCCTACAAACTAAAAAGGCTGTAGCGCGCAAGAGAGGGGTGGGTAGTAGGCCCATCAGGTGTCATAAGAGAGCAGCAAGGAGGGAAGGGAAAGTTAAAGATAGGAAAAAGTGTTAAGTTAAAAGTAAAAGAAGGAGAAAGGAGATAGGAGTTAAGGAGAAGAGGGTGGTTAAGGAGAAGAGGGTAAGGAAGAGAGAG
>JAPEUW010000483.1:0-17855 GCA_027946445.1 Ascochyta clinopodiicola
CCCAAATTTGGTACGGTAATTTATCAACACAAACTATGAGCTCATCAACACAAATTATAAACGCAGGCAGATAAATAATTAGCTGGTTTTTTGTGGTTGTCACGTTTTGCTATGCACACTGTCACCTAATCTGTCACTTTCACTGTCAACCAGATATAGCTAGCTAGTTAGGACCTCTTGTTTGTCTATGACGTATTCGTGATTATACTCGTCCAAATCTGTGGAGGGTGCATACATATCGCCGTGCATTATAAAACCACAGCAGTGATCACGAATGATTGCAATGAATGACCCGTCTCGTTGATTTGTTGGACGTTCTGATAATAAGAAAACGAAAGCCAGACTAGTCACTGATGCTCTGTTCAATCACTGCCGCCAATACAAGCTTATTCGCACTCACAGAGGATGACTCTTTTGCTCCCCTGGATGCTCCGCTCCGCCATCTCAGGGCTCTTCGCAGAGCTGTGAACGGCAATTCGGTCCCTGAGGTTGGCCTCCCTAAGCCCAAGATCCATCAAGTGTAACTACAGGCGACGAGTATAGCCCTGTAAGACGATTTCTTGATCAGGTTACAGTGACTGAAAGTACTCTCCGATAAAGCCCCGGATGTGCTCTGACATCACCCAGTACTTATCAGTTCCGTCTCTGAGTTGCATCAACAGCGCTTGTGCATTAGCGTTCACTTCGCCTTCTGGCCTGACGGTGGTTTCCACATTCTCTTGCGGCCATCTGTAATATTGAAGAGGGACGCTATTGCTGGTGCTGTCGCTGGTGTTGTCGAGAGGATCCGTCTCGGGAACACACCGTGACATATTTCCAAGATGAAGCTCCAGCAGTGTAGTGAAGTACGTGAGTAGGCCGTCTGGAAGGGAAAGAGACGTGGATTGTGCATACACTTTTGTTATAGAACTTTGCGAATGCCTCAGCTCCAGAAAGCCTAGATTTGTAGTCGGTTGGCAGAATCCTGTGTTGCCTGAAGCTGGGGTAGCCGGTATTCCGATGAGACGCTGTTTCCATAGA
Source organism: Ascochyta clinopodiicola (assembly GCA_027946445.1). Lineage (NCBI taxonomy): Eukaryota > Fungi > Ascomycota > Dothideomycetes > Pleosporales > Didymellaceae > Ascochyta > Ascochyta clinopodiicola. Next base: position 1,021 of record JAPEUW010000483.1, read on the forward strand.
CGGTAACTTGTCTTAACAGGGAAGCCATACCGGTCGTTGAATTCATCGTACTTGTGCACACCATGCGCTATGTCCAATGGCATTGATATTAGAGCTGCGAACAATTCGTCAGTGTTGCATATGTTTTCCTTGACATGAGAATGCACCTCTACATGGTAGCGTCTGATGGCTGGCGTGCAATATGGTCATATGGTTGGGGCTCACATGGTGGATCGTGGAATCATCGTGCCAGTCTCCGCCGACGTTGAATGGCCTCTGTCAGGGTTTTCGCACGAAGCGATCCACGGCATGTGAGCGGTATATTCAAAGCTAAACCGGCAATGTCCACAATCCAGCTTATAGCTCCGCCGCACCAGTGTATGGAGTTGGCCCATGAGTCGAAGGCAGCGATGAGGATCTGCCAGGATATGTTCTGCCGCGTGCTCGTCAATAAATTTGCAAAGAGTTCGGTGGAGCAAGTGCTCTTGTATGAAAGCATTCCTCAATCGTGCATTTGGAACACAGCAGAATTATCTTGCACAGAGCTTGACAGCTGGTACCATGAGATCTGTTGACTATTGACCAATATTTGGCCTACCCAAAGCTCTTGACACGGCTGCCCAGGTGGGCGGAGGTGCCCCGGTAATTTGCACCGCGCCGGAGTGGCCATGAGAACTTGTTGTCTCCTGGCCGCTCAACACAAAGGTCCTTAATTCTACCGGATACGGTAGAGGCGCTGCTGAAAATAGACCATAAAGGACCCAAGATCTGCAACTCATTGCACACGCTGGTGGCGCGAAACCTGTTGGGCCCGGCCGTGGTATTCGCTGGTCTGGCTATTTATGGTTGTCGTCGATCCCGACCTCCAACTATCACGTGCTGCGAGGTATTGGAAACACCACACACAGCGAGAACGTGATTTTTTGCGATTTCCATCTCAATGGCGTGATAACACATCTCTCAGAGGCCGCAACGGTCTCTACAGACCATCGTGCTTTCCTCTGTGTAAATTTGGTAAAGTCCATCCCTGCGGTTCGAATAACCCCCCACGGCAAATCAGATCATTAGTTCGAGCTCTCTGCATTTCAACGACGCAAGTGAACAAAGATGCAATTAGTCTAATGATATTTCTAAAGTAAACATTCTTCCATTTTCGATCTGCAGCATAAAAATTGCAGCGGCCTTAGGCTTGCTGTTAGTTATCTTGTTTATAGTATCAGAAGCAGCAACAGCTGTGTGTCCTTGCTATACACCCTTCACCTGCATGAAGTATCGTCTCGGCGCAACTAGAGGATAGCACCTCGGCACTTAAAGATACCTCTAATTTTATAGGATGTGCAGTCATAACGCTAACCCCATTAATAGCGAGCACGGGCTTCGCACATCCGTCCAAGGGATAGCGAAGCCGACCGCAACTGCAGCGCTCCAATTATGCTTGTCCACTAACATCCAAACGTGAGATAGGCAGTACGTACATAAACTCATATTGTCTGGGGTAGGTCCACCAGTACAATCATGCATGTCACTGCAAGAACTATCACAGCCTTGTGACGTGACCCAGTAACGTGCGAAGCTTCAACGTGGGACAGGACTATGAGGCACCGCTTGGCCATGTCTTGAGTTGAGATTAGGTTTAATTAGATCTAATTTACATGTCGTTTTCCTGCTAGGTCGGTATCTGCTTGTCGAGGCTCTGCCCTAGGCTCATCTCATAGTAGACACCACGCTTCGCCAACAAGTATTTGTGTGTGCCGCTTTCGACAATCTTCCCTCTCGCAAATACGATGATGCAGTCAGCGTCTTTAATGGTGCTCAGACGATGGGCAACTGCGATGGTGGTGCGACCGCTCTTCACTTTCTCGAGTGCAGCTTGTACAATCTTCTCGGATTCCGTGTCAAGTGCGGACGTAGCTTCGTCTAAAAGGAGTAGACGCGGCTCACGAATGAGCGCGCGTGCAATAGCAATGCGTTGGCGTTGACCACCAGAGAGCTGTGTACCCCTGTTACCGCACAGCGTTGCAAAGCCTTCAGGTAATGACGTTATAAAGTCATGAATGTTAGATTGCTGCGCGGCGAATTGAACTTGAGCGTCTGTAACTTCTGTCTCAACACCCATGGCGATGTTGTCACGGATCGATCCCTGGTACAAGACAGGCTCTTGCTGTACAAGAGCAATGTCTCGTCGGTATTTGCGGGGACATAGTATAGGCACGGCGGTACCGTCGCACAGTATGCGTCCTGATATCGGGTCGTAGAAGCGCTCGAGAAGGGAGATCATAGTTGACTTGCCACAGCCACTCGCACCGACGAGCGCAATGAACTGGCCAGGGCGAATCTGGTCTTTTTAGTAATCAGAGATAAGCGCAGCTGTGCAACTTACATCAACATTAATACCCTCGAGCACTTTAGCGTGGAGTCGAGATTCGTAAGCAAAGGCAACATCTTGAACCTCAACGTGTATTGGACCTTTTCTATTTCCATCGTCGAATGGCGGTTTCGATGAATCCTCCTGTACAACAGGCCGCAGTCGACGGAGCCAGAAGATGTAGTTGGCAGCGGTTGTCGTCTTGGTCAAACTTGTGGTATACGAGAAGAAAGCAGCGGCAGCTTCTCCGGAGAAGATAACCGCAATGAACACAGTAAAGAACTGCGTTGTTGTGTACTCGTAATAGCTGATCAGACGACCACCATACCAGAAACCGAGTGCCATGGCTAGAAAAGACACTGATTGCGAAAGAGAGTACCAGAACATGGTCCATATAAGGGCTTTGATCGATCGAAGAGCGACACCATTCAAACGCTCCTGGTACTGTTTGAGGATGTACTTCTCCAGCGCCAGACTGGAAACTGTACGAATGGCAGATACTGCCTCGGCAGCTAGAGCTGCACTGCTGGCGAAACGCTTGCCGGTTTCTTCCTCGAGTTTGAATTCGAGTCTAATTCGAACGTAGCCAGCAGACACAAGTGGCGGCAGGGCTGTAAGACTCGATCAGTTATAAGCTTAGTAGAATTTGGAGCATACACACCTCCAAAAACAACAACCAAACCGAGCTTCCAACCAACTGCTACAGCTAATATGGAACTTGATAATACGTTAACAATGTTGATTAAGATAAGCATGACGTTAAAACCCATGGTTTCCAAAATGTTGGTAGGGTAGGAGGACAGATTTGAAGCCAAGGCACCGCTTGCATTGGCTGGATCGTCAAAAAATGCCATGTCCTGTTTCAGAACAAGGTCGAAGATTTCTCGCCGATACTTCCTCGATACATGCTGGATGAACGTTAGTCAGGTCGACCAACGTTTGTTTAAGGGCTCACCTACCTGCGCAACGACGTTGCTTGCCCACCCTACAGCAGCGAATACCAACAAATTACCAAGCGCAACGACGAAGAACATCAACGAATAGAAGTCTCCCTGTTCTACCCCTCGTCCTGGGGCTAACTGGAAAGCCTGAACTATCCGGGAGAAGAGAATAGCTTGAGCAGGGTACGTCGCACCTCCAGCTAGAGTAGCTAATCCGAGAACCAGGAACCATTTGTAGAGGTGCCTCTGCTCTTTGAAGATAATCCAGATGCAATGAACGAGATTATAGTGGATACCGTCATTGGCTCGCTCCGTCGTTGCATTTCCCATACCAGACGTTTGCGTCTGAGTTCGGACAAGCTTCATTCTGGTGTCGCCTTCTTTCTCTCTCATGCTCTCGTCATCTTCGGCACCGGCATCGCCAAGATCTTGCGCCCATACAAGGCGAGAGTAAGCACCATTGTGAGCAAGCAAATCGTTATGAGTGCCTTGCTCAACTACAGCACCATCTGCCATGACAGCTATGTTGTCTGCATTACGAATCGTAGACAATTTGTGCGCAATGATGATTGTCGTTCGATTCTTCGATACCCGATCGAGGGCTTGCTGTACGATCTTCTCAGCATTAGGATCCAGTGCACTTGTAGCTTCGTCAAGAAGAAGAACCCTAGGCTCAGAGACGATGCTGCGTGCAATAGCAAGCCTTTGCTTCTGTCCACCAGAAAGATTCATTGCTCGCTCACCAAGTTCAGTATCATAGCCCTTGGGCAGACGTTCGATGAACTCAACAGCATATGCATCCTTGCAGGCCTTTTCGACCAGTACGCGCTGTTCGGCCTCCGGAAGGTCAGCCTTTGGTGTTCCAAAGAGTCCGTAAGCAACATTGTCATATACTGTTCCTGCAAATAGTACTGGATCTTGCTGCACCAATCGCACACTTGTCCTCAGCCAATGCAAGTTGAGCTCCCGGATATCAATACCATCGAGAAAGACTGTGCCGCTTGACTGATCGTACCATCGTTCTAGAAGGCCAATGATGGTAGACTTCCCGGATCCGCTTGCGCCGACTAGCGCAGTCGTCTTGTTAGCAGGAGCTGTTAGCTGCAGGCCATTCAAGACGGTGATATTAGGCCTAGCAGGATACGCGAAACTGACGTTCTCGATTTTTATGTCGCCAATGCATGTCATGGGGACTTGCCCTTCTTCACTCAATGGGTCAATCTCAGATTGTCGGTCAATAGTCCTGAACATCTCTTCTGCTGAAGAAGAGGCTTTAGTGAAAGCCAGGATCTGTGGCGCGATCTGGGTCATTGCTGTCGCAGCAACAATGACAGCAAGGATGACCACAATCCTAGAACATCATCAGTGGTTTTTCAGAGTGCAATAGTTTGATGACTTACACATCGCCAGATTCACTTATCTCGCCGCTGTGGTATCGACGAATGCCTTGCCAGAAGGCCAGGGCGTACCCACAATAGACGCAGAAGAACTCAGACGAAAACAAGACTGAGTAGTTTGGCGACTTCTTCAAGCCAACCTTCATGGCATCGCCAAGGAGCTTGTCGTATTTGCTGGACAAGAGCGGATTGAGCCAGAAAGAGTGGACCGTACGAACAGTAGAAAACACCTCTTCTGCAATCAGTCCGGCTCTGGAGTAGATGGGAAGTAGCTGTGCTTCATTCTTCGTATCGATACCTATGCAGATACCAGTGACAATGAGAATAGTAGGAACAATAGCCAACGTGATCAAGGTGAGCTTCCATTGAACGACGAAAGCGACGACGAAAGCGGTCACGAAGGTCGATATACCTTGTATGGTAAGCGTCAGTTTCTCCGAGATTCCATTGTTGACGTTGTTTCCGTTAGTCGTAGCCTGAACAGTAACAGATGCAGCTGCATCTGAATCGAAGTAGGCGATGTTCTGTCGAAGAATGTATTTAATGAAGTCAATTCGCAACGCTTTCGTTGTGCGAATCGCAGAGATGGAGATCAATACCTGGGAATGTCAGCAGATGCAAATAAACTCAAAACTAGCTGTCCTGCTTACTGAGTGGACGTAGACACAGGCAAATTTAGCCACGAACAGGTACACAAAGTAAAGGCTAAATCTTGTCAGTACAGTTCCCGCCAAACTTTGCTATCGAAGCCTCGTACGTGTACTTGTTTACCTGAGAACGATATTCGGCTGGACCGAGAGTACCAACAGCAAAGCCGTTGAAGGCAGTGACGAATTTGCCGAATACCAGGTCCATGAGCGGTAGCAGAGTGCCAGCCGCAATAGCAGAAAAGAAGGCCACACCATTCAGCAGCCAACTTGTCCTATCTGCATATCTGAAAACACGCTACGACGGCGTCAGATGATTGTAAGCATCAGAATTCTGTACGCTCACCAAGTAAGGTCCCATACCACCTTTGGACTCATTTATTTTTGCATCGTCATCAACCAAAGCCATACTCTTTCTCGCATCTTCGCCCTTGCACCGTGGCGGCGGCGGCGACGAAGTTCTTGTTTTCTCCTCCAGAAGCATAAAAAGCGACGATAATTAGTGTACAGCAATACGGACACTTTCACTGAGTTTAAGTCATACTTTGACTGAGTCTAAGCCATGGAATGCAGGCGCGGCTGGTTGGGCCGTCCGCGGGCGCCGAAGTCCACGGGCACCGAACTTGACACAGCTGCCTGTACCGCTTCCGCCCGCGCGCATCGTTCGCCAAGACGACGGGATGCAACACCAGTCTTAGAATCCGAGCAATGCGGGTACCCGAGTGGAGGAGGAGAGAAGGGGCGGAATCGATACACCGCCCACGGGTGATATCGTGTCAATACAGTATCGTTAGATCCTATAGTTCTTTCTACGCGATTCTGATTTCACTCAAGTTCACAGCTCGCGAGCCGTGTTACGTTTTTGCAACGATCGATGAATTGTACGGTTATTGCACGTGATGACGTAGTTGACTTTTCACCGCGCGCCTGCCATTCGCGTTTCCAACGTCGGTAGCTGGTACCGGACAAATTTCCATCGTAGTATTGTAAGCGGGTTGCACGTGTGCAATCTCGATCAGACATCTGAAGACCTTCAGGCAGCAGCGTTCTTCGTGGTTGTTTTGAAAGGGCCGAGGACAGTTTATGCGTTGGTCACGACCGGAGGCCCGGACATCTGCGCGCCCGCTCCAACTTGTAAAGTTCTTCATCGACCAGCCATCGCACTTCTCGCGCGCCGCGCGATCAGCTCGCTAAACATTCCAATATGAGCGATGCAATGGATGTGGATGGTTCGAGCACCAAGCGTGCGATATGTGAAAGTCGTTGGAACATGGTTTGCGCTCTTGACTGTCCTGACAGTATGACTCTTGCAGAACACGAAAAATACGATGCGACCGATCTGTTCCATGTTCAAATTGCAAGGCAGGCAAACTGAGTAAGTGAATGATTTGAAGGCACGCGTTGTGCTCTTTATCGTGTTCTGCGCTTGAGGCTCAGCCGCATACCCTCCATCTATTATTACGATCCAGTGGTTCGCAGTGACCAAATGCAAGCCCACCAAGATCTTTGCGCAAGAACGAATTGCCTGTTTGTCTGTAAATCGCGTATAGGTGAGCTCTGGTTCGGAATGGCGAACATGTACATCCACAGTCCAAGGACCCGCAGAGAGTTTCTTAGAATTCTTTCTAGATAATACTAGAAGTTATTGTAGTATTATAGGTGTATATAACGTATAGTAGAAACTCAATCTTTATAAGATAGATTTAGATAAAGCTTAGCTTGGGGAGAACTTGGTTCCAAATTCCTATGGTCGTATGTGAAAACACAGATTGGCAATATCTATACATGATAAATTTTCAAATTCGAGAATTTCTTGTTCCACTATCTGGTATTTCGATTCTTTTTCACTTCGATTTTTTTTAGCAATATTTGCCAGTCCATATGACACTATAGGTTTCTTGCTTATTGACATACTTATATGGGTCTTCTCTTACAATGCTAGCAGCTGGCGATGGAGTCGGTGTCGGTGTCGGTGACAAACGCGTACGGAGTGAATCACTATCGAGAAAGCACCCCTTGTTTGCACACAACAATGAAATCGCCTGGAAAAAAAGCAGGTGAATTACCGCCTATCTGCACCTCATTATTCAAAGCTGCCTGTGACGTATTGTTGATATTGATAACGTATAGATATCCGCTATTAGAACTTGAAAAGATGCAGAGAACAAAAAAAGACAGATCTCTTGGGCAAAAGGGAGAAAAGAGGCCAGAAAGAAAAAGTTGTTCAACGGCTCGACGTGACCAGGAAAGAGGCCATGGGGGTTTGAAAGTCCAAACATTGTTGAAAATTTGAAAAATAACAGACCAGATGGGAGAGATGCTCAGAAAGATCGAGATAATAGGACGCACGGTGGAACTTAGTGAGGCATCCAGGCACTGTTAATTTCAAGTGACCCATAGTATTTGGATTTCCGAGATATTGGTTATATTGCACTAAACCTGTTTCTTTCTCAAAATGTTATGGTGTTAATAGCACACGGTTGTTTGACGTTCTGCCGCGAACACCCCTCATTTGCATAAACTGCTACTTCACAATCTCACGCTCGCAAATCTATTTTCCACAATTTTTCACCCTGCCAAAGGTCTCTCTTCCAAGACCGCCGCATCCCTCGTCTCTTCTTAGACTATTTGTCGATTTTCTTGACTCTGGAGGATTTAAGAGATGGAAACAATCCCACAAGAACTGGTTGTGCATATTAGCAGCTATCTGGACTGTAGCGACCTCAAGAACACGCTTCTCATCTCTCGAAGATTTCAGTATGCAGCCGAACAATTATCTGAAGCATTCGTAGACTATACTCTGGCCTTAGAGAACGCGTCCAAGTTCGTGTCAATCTATAGCAGTCGACGTGCTCGCTATCTTCGGGAGGTTAAGTTTGTCACAATGATATCTGCTCGTGATGATCATGCGGAACGAGATTGTCGTGACAGTGCAGCCGATCTGAGGGACATAGACGAACAGTTCACAAATCACATCCGCACCCTGTTCGAGGTTTTGAAGGTGGTCCACGAGCGCTCAGGTGCCTCACTCGGAATCCACCTCACGATATACGAGCCCACACAAGCAATCGACTGGCAGCTGGGCTGCTATCAAATGGTTGTTAGCTGGCGAGTCCATCTTCTTTCGCCTAATACGTTGTCGAGCCTCGACCGTGTACACACTTTCACCGTCAAATCTCCAGAACGTCAGCTCTACGACAACGGACCTGACATAGCGCTGCGGAACTAGGTCTTCGAGTCATTTTTGACATTGCTACGAAATTCCGAAATCTGGAGTTACTGCGATGCAGACTTGGAGGCGACGAATGGCGCAAAGACTTTACGCACAATGCTATTACGAGGGAGTGGATAGGACCTCGACGAGATTCGCGGCACGACTTCAGCAAAAGCCTTGAAGGTGTGAAGGATGCACTTTCGCTCCTACAACACGTCCATTTGGATTTTCTCTATCCTTTCAATTGGGTTGAATGCATTGACCAGCGTTCGGCATTGCCCAACCTTACATTGCCAGCACCACACGACTCGTTTAGCTCCGGCTTGCGTCTTCTTTCGTATCAGCTTCGTACTATGAGTCTGCGGGTGGTCGCGGGTGAGACCTTGTTCTGGCCGCTAGACGGTACGATACCTTTCTGGCCGAGTTTAGAAACGCTCGGCGTTCTGTTCCATATGTCTACCCCTTCAGGCTCTTGGTACTTCAATGGTCTACCTGGAGAGGCCGCCACACATGGATATTAACTAACGTCAGACCGGTTATATCCGCCACTTACACCTACGAGTCAAGACCACGAGGACGACGATATTGCTGGAGAGCAAGGTTGGAGCTGGCTACATGATCGTGTTGATGTCCGATTCCGGACATGTCCCAACGGAGACCTTACACCATTTCTTTCTTCCTTTGCCAAAGCTGCGGCATCGATGCCATCGCTGAAGGAGTACATATTATGGTCAACACTTAGCATCCAGTCTCCGCCTACCTCATATGCGTACGAAGGCTCTGAAGCTGCTCAGGTGACCAATTTCCCAAATGGAGGGCTGGCTTGGGGGATTGCATACGCAAAACCAGGCATGCATGCTTTTACAAATCATCCTGGCGAAAACAATGCGGGCATACGTCAGATATGGTGGCGAGTTGGGAAGTGGCGCCCAGACGTTGAATTGCATACTCTCTTCAAAGATATTGGGGTGAGAAGTCATGGCAACGAGCTTTTGGAATATTGGAAAGATGACTATGCCGGTCAAGGCTTGGATCGCCGGGATCTTTTCGAATTATGGGAGCGGGAAAGATGGGCTGTTGATCCCGAGTAACAAGCGACTGGGAGGTGGAATGGGGATGCAGACTGCGGAGTATGCTGCTACGACAAGCGACACAGCGGGACTCGGTTTGGAGACGATTCTAAGCATGTTGAAAACAGAACAGAGCAGCCCATCAGTCCCGGTCACTACTATGATAATTGGCAGCGCAGCCATAAGGACTTATGTGCCGAGCATATTAGAAATGTATACACTATGGTAAAAGAGCCAATTTACAAACAATTACTTCATGCTAGAATCAGTAGACTGATCAGACTGCGGCTTTAGACGAGTAATAAATACGGCTCGCTATATCCTATCTTGTTCTTTTCAATCGAAATCTTAACAATTGAAGTCCTGCCGCTATCTAAAGCGTGCCTTTTCCTAGCCCGGAACCGATGTGCAGCTAAGCTGCTACTCAGGCGAATCAGGATCAGATGAATGCACGTGGATATGACGTCGTGTTTGGCATAGCCACGCGCTACGTACATATAAAACATACCTGCCTCCTGCCGTGTGCATTCCTTTTGACCAAAGTCTTGACTTCTTTCCACTTCTGCACTTCATTCACAAACCACAGCGAGTCCAACCGAGTCATCATCAATGTCATCTTCGGACCCTAAGGATAATTCACCATCTTGTTTATAAGACAGCTCGTCAATCTCAAATTCACGAAGCAAACCTATAGAAGACCTTATAGCTTGGTCTGCTGCGCACCAAAAGGACACACCACATCGCGAGAAGACCGAGCGAATTCCTGGAGATGGGCGCGTGAACCATGGAGGACCGGTCCGGATCACCTCGAAAGATGGCGTCTTGACTGAGTATGGCAAGAGGGTGGAGCAGGAACGCTTGGCAAAGATAGTTGCTACTGACAAAAAGCCAACATAGTATATCGATAACAGAACATAATCAACTAATGAGACTGTGACGAGTTCATTCTGTCTAAGGTATCTCGTTAGCTGTAGTAAACTCAGCATTGACGGTACCGTTGTAAGTGTCATTGCTTTTATAGTCCTCCACGAACACTAGGGATAAAGCACCAAATTCATTCGTTTTCTATTACAATGATTATTTGGTTGCTTTTGGACTGTCCATACCATGCAACTGTCCCGAGAGCTCAATGGGCTCCATGTTGATGTGATGCCCGCTGTACATCTCGATCGGACCATGAATGCTATTCCAGTGGTGGTTCTTTTTGGCTTCTCCCGAGTTGTGCGTATGCGATGTAGCGTCATCTGCAAATTTTCCCCAGCCGTGGTTGTTATGGCCCGGAGGCGACATCGCTTGTCCCTTGACCCCGTGCTTACGTCGTATGAGTACGATTCCGATGATTGTTAAGCAGATCACGATAAGACCTCCGATAGCTCCTCCCACTATAGCTCCAAGGTTCATCGGCTCTTGCTTAAAGGAAGCAGGGTTCGGGTCTGATGTCGAAGATATGGACGAGGAAGTCACAGCAGAGCTGGAGCTTGATGCAGGTACGGAAGATGTTTCTACGGCTGTGGCTGTCGGTCGCGAGGCCGGGCTAGTCAAAGCCCTGCTGGGTATAGAGGTGGGGCTTGATGGTGTCGTTGTTGCTTCCGCTGCGTTTATAGCTGGGAAAAGCTTATCGGTTCGAGCTTCTGCTCCGCAAGCAATGTACTCGAAGGACTGATCAGGTCCGTTGATTAGTAGTACAGTGGAGCAGAACTGTGAGCGATCGCTGGTCATTCTTAGCTCTAATAACACTTCAATCGCCTGGTAGGCTATTAGATGACTGACCATGAGAAAGTGGTGATGTCCGCTCGATCAGACAGGCGGCCACAACCCTTGGTGCAATAATGACTGTCCACACATACACCGGCTAATCCACAGTCCCCCGCTGATACTACTGTTGTTGGACAGAATCCCCATAATCCATTTGCGGTATCCACGCGACATCCATAGCCAGACTGTGCTGTTCGGGCGCTCTGGGGGTTACCATCCTTGTATCCACACGTTATCGCACGCGAATTTGTCGCTATGCTCAGGATGAAAATAAAACATATGAGGAACATCTCAATAGGTGTAAACGAGCGTGAGGATAAGTGACGGTAGTGTGCGAAGCTGACAGGCAGGGTGGAAACCTACAAATATAATACATGATTTGTGCGGTTGTTAGTTTCAATGACTGTGCCGCAGCCTCCCAGGTATCAAGATACGTAGGATTAACAGTTTTATGCAGCAGTCCTGTCATCTGATAGCGCCCGTACACTGTTGGCAAACAACGCAACGTGATGTGTACTCTAAACGCTCGCTTATCTTTTGGGTTTAGCGAAATTGTGCTTGGAGATACCTGGTTGGTGGACCAAGTGTGCTTGCTCGCGTACCTGCAGCTCAGCACTGACCTTACTAGCAAGTGGCACAGTCGCTCGGGTTGGCAGTCACCTTTGACCCCCGAGGTTCTTTGAAGTCATGTCGATTTTCCTGCCTGCCTGAAAATTCGCACACATTCATCTTTGCTTTGGCGATTGAGGTCCTCCGTTTCTTCCATGGCTAACTTGAGAGGCTTGCAATCGCTCTTCAAAACCATCGCGTTACTCGCAGCTATCTTCCTTTTGATCCTTGGATTCGGGTTCGTCCGGTACAGCGACCGTGTGTTAGGGACGCAGCTCATCAGCACTGAAAACCTCAATTCTCCCTCAGATGGTCGGTATTTGTTTGTTCTGATTTCATTGAAAGCGGAGAGCTTACCATCATTAGGGGAATCGGGTGGGGTGCATCCGGCCATTCCGCCCGCCACAACTCTAACCGGTCTGCCAAGAGAAGTGAATGACACTCTTCTTGCGCAGGCACCACTGTATACCCACGCCATCTTGAACTCATCAGATTCAACCTTTGCTCGCCTGGAGTGTCCACAGCCGGACCTTGACCGTTATGCTTACCTTGGACACCCACTGGACCAATCCGACACCTCGCAACATCCCAGGTTTTTTTTCGCTCTCGATCTACATCAGTGTGTCCACCTACTTCCACGATTGCTCGGTTCAATTGTAGAAACAATCAAGTTCCTCGGTCCAGAGAACTGCGTGCTCTCCATTGTAGAAGGTCGATCCGACGATGGCACTTTCGAAGTCCTCAACGAGCTTCGTCCCAGCTTGCAAGCCCTCGGTGTGAATTACTTCTTGCAAACAAGCGACATCAATCCCACGGCTCCGGGAGTAGACCGCATCGAAGCCCTCGCAGGCTTGCGGAACCTCGCCTTGCACGACATCCTCGCTAACCCAGCACACTACGGCCCAGACGACAACATCATCTTCCTCAACGACATTGCCCTCTGCATGGAGGATATTTTGGAGCTCCTCCACCAGCGAAAATGGCAGGGCGCCGATCAAACATGTGCCATGGATTGGACGTACGTTGGCGACAACCCGACATTTTATGATGTCTGGATCGCGCGCGGCATGACAGGCGATTCATTCTTCAAGATTCCCGAAGATGGCAGCTGGGATTTTGCCTGGAACCTCTTCTGGAATGACGAAAAGGCGCGCGCGCGGCTTGCTGCAGCAAAACCTTTTCAAGTGTTTGCGTGCTGGAACGGCGTCACCGCGTTCACTGCGAAGCCACTGTTAGAAGGGCACATTAGGTTCAGGACACGTGGTCCAGGCGAGTGCTTCCAAGGTGAGCCGAAATTGTTTGCAAAAGACATGTGGGCGAAGGGCTATGGCAAGATTGCAGTGGTGCCCAGTGTGAATGTGGAGTATAGTGATGAGGCGGCGAAGAAGATCAAGGCGTTCAAGGGGTATGTGACAAGACATGTTACGAATGAAGGGGATGATCGGAGGATCGAGTGGGAGACCAAGCCACCGGAGAAAGTGAAGTGCATGCCGGATTATCAGCACCAGACCTTTGTCGATTGGGATGAGGGACTGAGGCCGAAAGTTCGGGGGAGGCAGAGAAACTGAGGGACAGTGTACGCACGCATGTTATAACAACTGTAATTGCAAAGAATCTAAATGGCGCAACTAACGCAAAAGCTTTGTTTACGCTTGACCATGAAACAGATGCCAGACGTGAGCGACAGGTGTACGAAAACCGGTCATTATCTACGTCAGCAACCGCCAGCTTCAAACTCTCCCTTCGCCCTATCTTTGTACTTTCCATTCTTTACTGAGGTTCAATGTGCGGATAGCAGGGACAGAAGATACGAGTGACGGAGGCAACAATAGATAATCAACGGTCGTCGGTTTGCAACGAATCCATGTCCAGGGGCTGAATCTTGTCATTTGACTCTGCATTCTTGCTAGCACAGAATAAATTGATCAATAGAAGGCTTAGCTCGTTGGATGCGAGGACACTACAAACGAGATGGCATATCATGGCGTCCCTGTTGGAGCAAGCTGTAGTGAAGTCAGATCTGTACGATCGAGCAATGATAGCCTGGCTTGCCAAACTAACAGAAACGTCAGAATCAACTGAACAGAATAGAACATCAACATGCATTTATTCTATAATCTGATACTTTGAGGCCGGTGCCATAACAGACGGCGAATTGAGCAGGAGAATCCGGTTTTCACACCATCCGGTCGTACGTGGAAAAGATGTCCAAATTGAAATACTAGACTGGTGTTGCGCTTAAGCAAGGCTGCTCTGGCGGAGCACATTGTACACTCTTCACTAAGAGAGGGGACAGCCAAGTGACATCTTTTATACGTTCGGATGAAGCTCATACTCACTAAAATGTTATGTTTCTTCGAACACGCAATATGGATCAAGCACTGTAGTTTGACACATCGTGTAGGTGACCTGAGAATTGTTGCTGCTAGTGAGAAAATATGCGTTTACTATTACCTCAATCACATAACGGGCGCAAAAGATTGTAGTTCTCTCACTTTCACTTTCACTTTCTATATAGAACGAAGGATCCACCTATATAGTCACGTCCCGCTGCTGAATTGAGAACATGTTTGCAATAATGGCACGATTAGCGCTTTCAGTTTCGATTTGCTCATAATGAGGGCAGCTTGTGAGATCCCCTTGTCCTACACTTCACATCAATGTGCTCTCTTTCATCGACCAAAGACAAAACAATCCCAAAGACGCCGAACGGTTCATTTGGGTCAAGAAGGGACTACAGTTCGCGAAAGAAGTAGGAGGGTCTTGTGGACGTACCACGACGACCGATGTTTCTACCTCTGAAGATTAAGCAGTTAATCACGCAGGGCAAAGGTGCGCCAAGGTCCCTTATGTAGGCAGTGTGGGTCAAAGCAGCAAGGTGGATGATCCATTACATTATCATAATACTTTCTTCTTGAGCGAGTAGTACCGGGAGATGTCAAAAAGTTTATGGAATTGAAATAGAGGACATTCCGTGGTTACTGACCCCGACTTCGCGCTAATACGCAACAAGCATAGCGCACGTCGCTGCTGCCTGTCGCAGCCTGGTAAGGGGCCCACAGCCACAGACATATAACAGTACCGCATCTCATATGCAAGGCGCAGGTATCGTACGCATAACCAAAACATGGCAATCACACGACAACAATCGAAACGAAAAGCGGCAGCACAAGAGCCCGCCGGATCGCCACCACCAAAACACCTCCAACATGACAACAACAAGAATAATAACAACAACAATGACAATGACAGCAACAATAACAACGTCAACATCAACGTCAACAATAGCTCCACGCGATGCGGCTTCCTCTCACTGCCCCGAGAACTACGCGACGAAATCTACAAACACCTCCTAGAATTCGACACCTCCACCACAATGAAACAGCGCAACTTCATCACAAAATCCAGCCTCGTAGCAACCAACCGCCAAATCTGCGACGAATTCCTCGACGCCGTCCTCTTCTACGCTCCCATCATCAACACCACAGTCCGCAACCACAACTTCGCGCACATAGTAACCTTCCTGAACCGCCTCTCCAGCGCACAGCTCTCGCGCTTCAAAGGCAACGAACGAGTGAGCCAGCAGGGCCGCCGCAAGATCTGCATCACGCTCACGTACTCGGCCACCAAGCAGAGCACCCGGCCGCAGCTGAACCGCTGGCTGGACCGGTTCGATGATCCGAATCGGAGAGGCGCGGAGATTCAGTTCGAGTACAAGCTTGATAGCGCGACTTGGCGTAATGGTGGGTATAAGCAGAGACCGCATACGCGGGCGACGGCTGGGCCGAGGAGTAATGAGGAGGCGAGGAAGATGTTGAATTTGATGCGATGGACAGGCGGGGGGTTGTATTATCCGGGCATGGTATATTGAGCGTTTGGACTGTCTTGGTTCTTGTGTTGTGGTGGAGGAGCCTCGAGTGCGGCTGTTGTTTATGTCCTGTGGGCTTTGAGCAGTCAAGATGGTCGATTGAGTATCTTAATAGTTAACAGTCACCAGCGTCATGGAGGACGTGAACTTACATCTCCTTCCCCATCACAATATCCTAGCACTTTTCCACATAGCCCAGCTCCAGCCAACAAACGCCAGATGGATCTCGTACGATGCGCAAAACGTCTTTTTCAATGTCAATCAAACAGCGTCCTGATCTTAGCGAGTTCAGAAAATCGAGGGTGTGTGAGGAAAAAAACAAATCTGCTATGGTACATGAATACTTGACCAAGGTCATTGTCCATAGGCCCGCTTCCACCAGAGCAATATTCGTCCTACACAGTTCTCTGCTTGTAAATGCTGCATGTAATGCTAGGCGTATCATCGAGCTTCCAGAGAGAAACCTACATCCGATCCAGCAGTCATGCAAAAAAGCGAGGAATATCCCAAACACGCGTTGAACCGTTCACACACGACCTCCATCACACCCAACATATCAGAGAGAAACCTCCACTCCTCGCGACCTATAGACGGCAAGGCGAAGAGACCCCCTCCACCAAGAACCCAAGACCCCGCAGCTTCCCCATCTCCAGAGAAAAGTCCGGTATTCGAACATCCAAAATCCCACAATCTCCAGCAAGGCCCCAAGCCTCACTAGTTAAAGTCGCACACGCAAAACCCACGGCAATCCCGGCCGGCGCCGACGCTGGCGCTGGTGCAGCGCTTACAGGCTTCTTCTTCTTCGTCACCTGCGTCGTCAGTCGGTGTCAGATCTGTGTACCCCGTACCACAGCCTCCGCGTCATCTCGTCTGCGACTGGGTTGTGTAACGGTCGGTAGCTGTGCTCGTGCTACGAGACGTACGCTATCGGGCGGTGCTGTTGTGGGAGGATTTTTTCTGAGGGATGGAATGGGACGGGAAGGGTGGGGG
>JAPEUW010000484.1:0-17432 GCA_027946445.1 Ascochyta clinopodiicola
TATACACAAAGTTTAGTCTATAGAAATCTAGATTATATAAGCTCTAGAGCTAGTACTTCTTAAGATATAGAGTTTAGGTACCTTTTAAGAAGTAGAATTATTAGATAGCTATACCTAATGTAGTTAGTAGTATTCTAAAAATCTAATAGGCTACTTATTATATATATAGAGGTACCTTATAGAAATTTACTTTTTGTGCTCCGGCAAAGCACTGTACCTGTTAGAAAAAGCTTTAATGATTCGCTCGCAATTCGAGAGAGTAAATGGATTAGAATTAAACGAATGGCTTAGCTAACGAGAAGTGAAGCCAAACAATACACCCACGCGCTCTTTAACGGCGATAAAGACGAGCGGGAGCTTGAGAATGCCATGACAAAACTAGACCGGGCGAAAGCAGACTTCAACGCTATGATCGTCACAACTCAGGTTGGTCTGAGCAGATCCATGCGCGCTGGCTTCCAAGTCGCCCCAGCGGTAGCCCAGCGCGTAGACAGGAACGTGCAAAGGGTTCTCAGTCAGAGGCTTTGCATGGCTGCTCACCTCAAAGAACAACGCGTAGGTGAAGAAGGTATTGCGTAGCTGTGCAATCGCACTGGTCTATGCTGACCGTGCAAGATAACGATATGGTACCGCTTACAGCTGAAGAGGTAAAAGCGATGAACTTTGCGGACAAAGTGTTGTAGGCTGACAATAAGACGTTTGATGATGCGAACCTGTTCAACTCAGATCTAGTTAAGCGGCAAATCCACGCACCCACGGAAAGGCTGTACAAGGGCAATAAGGCGCACGGGAGGAGTACAGTGGTTCAAGGTTACGCATACGGGGCAAGCATAGCGGCAATCTTAGAAGCTAAACGGCAACAATAGAGTCTAGCCAATAGAGCTGCCATTTAACTACGTACATTGTATGCTAGCACTTGCTGCAACAGGGTTCCCAAATCGAAACGACTTTTCAGAAGTATGGTCCACAATCCATCATGTCTTCTGTCCGCTCATCTACTACTGCTTCAGTGCCGAGCTGTCACTGCCTCAACGCCTGTCTGACGAGTGTTCAATTCGATGGTCTCTACGCATCACGTCTTAGACGAGGGGGTAAGTCAATGACATCGTTGTTGATCTCAGTAAGGTTCAACAGATTATAGAAGTGGGCGTCATGCGCTGTATAGCATTGTGTTTGGCAAGATCAGGAGTATGTTGATCCAAGCCCTTGATACAACAAGAATAGCTGTCCTGGCCGAGACTGTGATCGTTGCTGCCTGCTACAAGTCCAGGCCTATGCCCAGCCTTCACACTCATCTTCGTGTCTCCCGGTGATCGCATCGCCCGTATGCGTGTACTCCGTCCGCGTCGCTCCGTAGCATCCGTTATGGCCAGATCGTTGCCTTTGCGTTCCCTGTGGTTTTGCAGAAACCGCAGTAGCAAGTTTTGCTTGGATATAAGATCGCCCTGGAAGTCGACAGGTTTCTGGTAGAGCGACAGCTCTCACAGTGGGGTGCGTTGTTCCGTGCAGGTAAGAACTGTGTTGTCGCTTGCTCATGATTTGAGAGGTGCAAATACGTCACGAGAGCCAGCCTCTCACAGGTCTGGTCGCTTCACCAAGGAGAGGGATTGGAGAGCAGTTCTCAGGCGGAAGACCATGGTCTCAAATGAAGACGGAGTTCCAACATCAGGTAATAGACTCTCAAATAGAAGAACGAGCGCGATCGTCCAGGTCTCAAACAAGAAGGGTGGCTGCATTTGCGATCTTGACCCTCGAAACACGCGCAAGCGATCCTCCGCTGTTTTATTAGCGGCAAACTTTAGTAGAAGGTTTTTCAAAGAAGGCCGCATGATGTCAGCTGCCGCTAACTCTTGTGCAACAAGGCCTTCCCACTAGTCCTGTGCTTGGCTGAGAACTCTGAAGTCATTATACCAGTCGTCGTATAGTTGACGACGAGGACTTGTCCGGTACAAGTACCGAGCAGCAGCTATCATCTCACTCGAAATGAGCTCCAGGTTCTGTCTGGCGTCAGCAAGAAAATCACGTAACATCCGTTGCATCCCCAAATTCGTGACAGACGCCTCACACTCTCGCTAAAGCTGTAGTAAGTGTCCGAACTTGCCTCGTGCTCTACTTTGCTTACCACGGCTGTAAGTTTCAGCAGTGTAGATGCTGCTGGGCAGGCATAAAGAGGAGTTATGTTGTTTGGCGATACTTTGGCAATGACCGTCTGTTTTCTTAAAACTACTGGATCTATCAGATCTGGCGAGCCTGGCGTGCAGCCGCAATACACCCGAGAGGCTGTAGCCGCCGCTCCATGTTAATCTTCCCACTGGCATTGCTCCGTTTCCGCTTCAATGAGTGGTGGTCCTGTGAACGCTCGATGTCGATGATCCACTGGTCTCGCTCCGGGCTATCCAATGCCATATCACAACCCAGTTCATCGTCGTATGCACGAAGGCTTGCTTCCACTATGGCTACTGCCATTTCGCCATCTGTTGGGTGGAATGGTGAGGATTCGTGGTAGAGAAGCACCTCTTAAGCGCCCTCATCTTGATGAGATCCGGGTTTACCCTAAAGCCTCTTATATGTCTCTGCGGGTCGTCTTGTCTCTCGACTGGATGCATTGATCTTGTTCTGCAGCCGGGCTGCCATCCAGTGCCGGAAGGTCAACTTGATCCATTGAGTAAGTCACTACACTGGACATGAGCGGCTCCTCAAAGCTTACATTTCTTGGTCGTTCTCCACATGCTCCCCAGACGCGGTCGTTGTTCTCCACCGAGGATACGTCCTGCTCCACAATCAGTAAGCCAGAACCGCACGATATGCGCCGTTGAGCAAGATCTGTATGGATGGTTTCTGCGTAGCTAGGTAGGGTAAAGAGTGAGTCGGGGATTAGGGTTGCGAGAGTCGGCCTCCTTAACGTCCCGTTCGGGACAGCGCGCGATACCTAGATAGGTCAGATCGCTCGCGATAAGGCCCCTCCTCGTGGGATCCTATCGGTTATAGGTAATGCCAGGCTGCACTCGGAGATGCGGGTGTGGAGTAGGTCCATCTGGCTGCAGGCGCAAGGCTTCCGCGACCTTGTTCGCAGGTAGGCCATGTGCTCAAGGCAACATTCAGAACATCAGATGTAGTGTAGTGAGGGGGCGTGGGCGTGATCAAGATAGAGAGTCTGTAGTGGTCGTAGTGGTCAGGCAGTTAGTGTAGTTCAAGAGTCTGCAGCGCGAAGGCAAGGAGCGCGACTCAGTAGCGAGGTAAGATGTCGGTGGGGGGCAATGTAGATCGTGAGTTAACGATAGTAGTAGTGGATTGACGGCGGGAGGGAGAGCCCGAGGCTGCGTATAACAGCGAGTACGTCATTATATCAACATCCGACGTACCTCTCCTTCCCCGCTTGGGCGCCTCGACCAGAGCTCGGAAAACAGTCCAGTCTGCGTGTCTGAAGTATTTGCCGTAGTACCTGCCAACTGGAAAGCCAGTGGCTGCGAACATGCCTCTGAGGAGCTATGACAGAGGCGCCCGCTGCTCTGGACTCAGCCAGTCGCTATCGAAGACGATGTGGACTGCTCTTGCTTTGGCAAGCTGGACGAGCTCGTTGAAGGACTTTACAGCGTTTCAGAGTGAGCAGGCCTTAACGCTTTAAGGAAGGGGCACTAGAGCGGACACGACTTGTCCAGGCACAATGTGAGCGTCGTCCACTCGCAGTCTTTGGCATTGCGTGCAACTCCATCGCGACGCACTTACGGGACGTAGACAGTTGCAGCATTAGTTCTGGTTCCCGGCAGCAGATTGTCGGCGTCATACTGCGCGACAAACGCCGTGTTGTTATTAGCGCCGTGCACGTACGCGGCGGGAGTCCTTAGCATCAGCGTCACCTGTCATGGTGCTGAATACGCAGCGTGAACGGCAGTGAGAGTGGCTCTGAACTAAGGTGGGCCAACACAGGGAAGCCATGCCTGGCAAGGCTCGATTCATTCATCCTGTTTTTGCTCGTTTTGCTATCAGCTCCACAACCAAGGTCTACTTACAAATCCCCTTACAGCGCTATCGCTTGCAACAACGCTTACAGCAGCGCGCGCAGGGAAATCCGCCCACCCAGGCTTTGGAGCAGCCTTGAGTTGGACTGAGCAGCAATGCCCGCATCCTCTGTATCTGTGTTGCACAACTACCGCACACCCGCGAACCGCCCCCCTGACGCTGTGATGTGCGGACAGAGCTGTTGACTGCACTGTGCAGCAGAGGCCTTGTGAGATTCGCAAGGATAACGGA
Source organism: Ascochyta clinopodiicola (assembly GCA_027946445.1). Taxonomy (NCBI): domain Eukaryota; kingdom Fungi; phylum Ascomycota; class Dothideomycetes; order Pleosporales; family Didymellaceae; genus Ascochyta; species Ascochyta clinopodiicola. Next base: position 4,252 of record JAPEUW010000484.1, read on the forward strand.
CAGAGGCATACAGGGAGCGCGTAACAGGGGCGCAGAATCCGCAGATGGTGCTGTAAGATTGTTGTAGAAGGTCGTCCTCATGCGAGTGGAAAGAGGGTGTTGGTGTGTTGGTGGTGGAAGTGTGATGGCGTGCACGGGTGGCTGGGAGCCTGGCACGCGGCCGAAAGTATTCCCCGCACACCAAAATCACCATACTGAGCATAACACCATGAATCTGGCGATAAATGGATAGGCCAAACTCAGTTAAATAATGAGTCATAGTATAGGTACAACTATGCCTTAAAGTCTGCAGGATTAGGATAATAACTAGGCAGATAACTGGGTAGTTACAGGTAGCAGATAAATGGTAGTACACGCCCGCAATTATTAATAACTTAACACCACAAAGTTATTGAAAAACACAAAATTGCTCTTCTATCCTTGTGCAATGAATAGGTGGCATTGCAGCTATTGATTGACGTTGTAGGGGGAACTGTGTAGGGTGGTGTAGAGCTGGGCTCATTTTGGTGTGCGGGGAAATCCACGCTGGTGCGCCATCACATGGCTGGCTTGGCGTACGCTGCACTCCGCATCTCGCAGATCATTGTGATTTTCAGCACATTCAGTCTCGCATGTTAATCACAGGTACACATAGGCTAGCTCCACGCTTGTGTGACCTACACATTCGGTCAGGGTATGCTCTTCCGATTCCCCTCAATGATCCTGTGCCCGTCGCCTAGCTTGAACGCCTAAAGACCTATGGGCAGCCTGCCGCTCGCCGATTTTCCTTTGCATCAAGCACGCGGGGACAGCAACGCGTTTGTCGATACGCCCGCCAACATTGTACTGCGCACTCTAGGGATAAAATTTGCACTCATAGCCTCTAGATTGGCAAGTCGAGATACGTGGGGAGTATCACCAACATGATGCGCCCGTTCGAGCTGGTAATACCATCGACGGCATCCAGGATCCCAAAGAGCGAGATTTTGCTAGCCCTATCTTCGATTTTTTCGGTTAAGGGCGGCTTGCCCGAACTAGTGGCCGCGGCCATGGCGACCCCGCCTCCGCATTTCCCAGGTGTAGCTCCGGGGACGTAGTGACTAGATATGAACTGCCGGGAGCGTAGACCAACCGACACAAGTCTGGTGAATGTCATGTGTCACTCCCGGTCTCTGGAGTGGGAGAGCCTCAGGGGAGGTGGTGGCGGCGTCTCGGTGCAGGCCTAGACGGTTGGGCTCGAACGCCGTTTCCGAGCAGGCTTTGTCGGAATCGCCTTCCGATCTGAGTGGATCTCTCCTTCCAGGTCGTGAGTGGCAAGAATTATCCCTATGCACCAGCAACAGGCACAGATTGTGGTGTGGACCCAGCTGATAGCACTAAGATAAGACCATAGCCAGGCTGAAAAGGAGTTGAGATCGAGAAGGTGAGAGATGCGGACTGAGAAGCATCCCAGATACTCATGCAAGATAGATCGGCGGCCACTATTATTGCGGAAGAGATTCCCGAAAGAGTGCTGAGTAGCTAGCGCCCTCATCGTGCATCTTCCTGCACTCAGCCTCACCGAGAATCAACGCGGACGCTATCCCCACACGGGACGCTTGGCTCATCTCCACCCCTAGGACACACTACATATCGGAGCCGCAACTCCACGCCTTGCGTCACCGGGAGTTGTGAGCTAGTCGCGGGCGCGACTGATACGTCCATACTTCGTCAAGATCTCTGGGCACGCGCTGGGCGCGTGCGCAGGACCCCGCTCGGGGCTCGCCAACAATAGATAATTGCCTGATGTTACGATCTCCCGCAGTGCCTAGGCGCATCTGGAGTCGCTAAGTGATCTTGTTTGCTGTGGCAAGATTGGCGTCTGGGCATATGTGAGAACGGCTCATCGTTTGGGATGTCTCACACGTCCCTTGTTATTATTGAGGAACATTCGGCTCCGGAAATTCTAAAGCGCCGTGAAAGATTACATTGCGGTATCTTCACAACAAGATTGACGTAGCTGGGGAAGGATGGCACGTGTGCAGAGTGGGTCTCGATACTCGGGTTCCTCTCCGGTACATCGGCTGGGCGCCCGGAAAGGACAACCTGAAAAGATCGCTGATGCTTGGCGCACAAAGTGGAAGCTGGAACGAGACCCCGGCCTGTGCGTTCCTTAGCGTCCATGGGATCGCTGAATATCTCACGAATGTAGGATAACGAAACGACATGGCTATGCGCTTTGGGGGCCCACAAATTACGTCCCGGTATCTGTACCCCAGGACGATTGCCGGCGGGCAACAGTTCGCGTTCATAAACTCCTAGCTTTCCCCAGTGTCTTACGTCGATCGCACAAAGTCTTGGGCATACGTCTCCGTTGACCTCTACTTCCATGCGCTTTGTCCCAGTCTAATTACACAATGTCGTACGAACCGAATCACGATCTCGAGGCGAGTCAATCGCACTCCAAGAAAGATGAATTGCATCTTGAGCCCCAGGAGACGCATCGCAGGGGCAGTGTGTTCAGCACAAGTGGCCGTCGAGTATCTATCTCGGACGAAGTCTTTGGCGAGATTACAGAGGAGGGCCCCAACTACCGCGATGTATATTCATCAACTTATCCCCGGATATTGTTCATCAGCTTACAGTCGTAGGTTGGTTGGATGGGAACTGTTGTTGTCATGATCAAGACACAGATAGGCCTTGGTGTGCTATCCATCCCATCCGCATTCGACGCGCTTGGTCTGATTCCTGGTGTGCTGTGCCTGATCGGTATCGGAGGCACAATCACCTGGGGTAACCACGTGGTTGGCACATTTAAGCGCAACCATCCCGAGGTTTACAGTATCGTAGACGTTGGCGAGAAGCTGGGCGGAAAGTTCGGCAAGGAATTCATGAGCGTTGCCTTCATGCTTTGTCAGTCTTTTGCAATCGCTTTCTGGGACAGTCTGTTAATCATTAACAGGGTGGATATGTGTCGCAGCCGCTGGTTACTCGAGTATCTCGACCGCTCTGAATGCCCTGTCGCTCCACGGAGCCTGCACTGCCGTCTTTGTCGTCGTGGCCGCCGCCATTGGGTTTCTGACAGGCTCTATTCGAACACTCGGAAAAATCTCGTGGTTGGCATGGGCTGGTGTGTTGTCGATCATTGTCGCTTTGCTCACGTTGACCATCGCCGTTGGTGTTCAGGAACGTCCAGCGGAAGCACCCCAAGACGGTCCCTTTGTCTCGGATTATAAGCTCATCGGAAACCCTACCTTCACCGAGGGAATGGGGGCCATCAATACCTTTGTCTTCGCCTATGCCGGTACGCCTGCCTTCTTTGCCATCATCTCTGAGATGCGCGACCCCAGGCACTACAACAAGGCCATGTACATCTGCCAGAGTACGATGACAGTGGTTTACATAATTGTGGGTGTTGTTGTTTACTATTTCTGTGGCTCCTACGTGGCTTCACCTGCCCTTGGATCTGCCGGTCCCCTACTCAAGCGCGTCTGTTATGGTCTCGCTATAACGGGCCTCATCGCCTCGACCTGCCTTGTTACCCATTATCCAGCCAAGTATGTCTTCCTCCGTGCTCTGAAAGGTTCCAAGCACCTCGTCTCGAACTCCAAGACTCATTGGCTCACGTGGTTGTCCTGCACATTTGGTGTCACGGTCGCAGCCTACATCATCTGCTCGGCCGTCCCTAACTTCGGTTCTCTGATCTCCCTTGTTGGCGCCCTGCTTGCTACCTTCATGTCGATGCAGCCCCTTGGAGCCATGTGGTTGTATGACAACTGGAAGCGCCCCAACAAGGGCACGAAGTGGATGATGAGTGTTGCTTGGGCGTCATTTGTCATCATCATCGGTACTTATATCATGGTTGCTGGTTCTTACAGCGCCATTGTTGGCATCGTTGCCGACTACAATTCTGGAACTTCTGGCGCTTGGTCTTGCGCAGACAACTCCAATTCGCGTGGTGGCGGACACTAGGCTCCCATGCCAACCTTGGTGAAACGAGAGTTACCCAGGGGGATTGTACATGTATCCAGCGAAGCTAAGACTTCTAAATCAGCTAGAAGCCAATAGGCGATCTACAACCGAACCTCTGAACCCCATAGTAGTGATCGTCTCAAAACTTCCGTTGCAGGCGAAGACACAATTCATGTCGGAGAACACAAAACCTAGCGTACAGTGGGCAGACTTCTCCACTTGCGATCGATCCCGAAGATGAGATTGAGGATTCTCATTTTTTTCATAAACCTGACACCCTCAAACTGTGTGTTCGATCAACCAGCCTGGGAGATGCCACGTTGCGCAGTTGAAATCACAGGACTCACCAGGAATACACATGGTGACGGACCTTGACGACGTCGGTCTCAGGATGTGCCGCTGCATGGCCTCTCGGACATCTACATGCTTTGATTGTCTCATGACCTACGAGAATCTCTCTCGGATTCACAAGGCAGAAATTTTACCCAGGCGAATGAGAGAGCTGCTATATCAACCACTCCTATCCAGAACACTGTCCGCAGGCCACTAAGGAGTAAATCTTGAGGCAATCAATGCTCTGAATTCAAGCACAACAAGTTAGTCTAGACGACACATTAATTGTGTGATATGACGAATCAAGAATGGGACAGAGCAAGAGTACATGTTACGACATCAGTAGATGAATAACCTGCTGTAACTTAGTCTTGCATATTAAGCATCAATCTTCATGAGTGCAGTTCTGTTTCGTCATCGATTGCAGATCGTGTCTTGATTTACCTGGCCCTTTTCAGACAAATTGCATCTGAACAACAGTCTCTAACACACTGAATTATCGAATCGCGTTGATAGTCTCGATTTTCGGGTAGACGTACAATCTATTCGTCAACGCCGGGTACAGGACGTACCAACAAGCTGCAAACAATCCAGCGGACCCTCTCAATGTGTAGCATGTCAATCCGCTTACTGACGAAAAAGAAGTTCCTTGCAGTTGGCAACCAGTTGCTGATCCAATTCGCCCGTGGCAGGATATCAACAGATGTAACAGAACCTGGGAAGCCCCGTTTCTAGTTGCATTCGCAGTGGGTCCGTAGATGGTCTGATAGGTCGAATTCCATGTTCTGTCGCTGATCGAGCTACGACTGATAGGATTGGGGATCAGATACTGATTATCGCCATAAACAGTGACAGACCATAAGCCAAAATATGGAGCTTGGCCTGGAAGTTTGGCCTGGAAGCTTGCCGCTGAAGGTCCACAGTAAAGATTGGTTCGGGGCGAGAGAGAATTGACTGGTGAAGCCTTTACTATGGTAGCCGGGGGACAGAACTTGCTAAGCTGGCAGCTGTTGGTAACCTATGGCAGGGAACCAACAGGTTGGAGTACAAGCACTAAGCTTTCTATCACTGGTTCTAGTCCATGTCTCGTATGTGGAAAGTTTACACAGGGGATCCTGTCGATCCTAGCTGCTGCACATTGCAGTCTGGCCTTCCAAGCCCCCCCTCTCTTCTCGCTAAGGCAGGTGTGCGGGCGAATAGGCCAGTAGCCTCAGATCTATTGGTTGTTTGCTTCTGGGTAGAAGCAAGAAAAACGCCGGACATTATCTCCTACCTACCACCATATGGCTACCTGTTTTGCAGTCTCTGCAGAAGCGCCATTCCCCAAAAGGTGCTCTTCAATCATCTACAACAACATCACGGCATCAGCAGCAGGCTATTCACAGCTATACTTCACCAATACAAACACCTTCCCGTAGCGCAGGAAGGCTCACGCATCATCCCACTTTCAAACAACAGCTGGGAGTTGCCGTTCTTAGCAGCTCATGTCAGAGGGTATAGCTGCCCGCATTGTATCTAGCTCAGAGTCAATTGGGGCGAAACAATAGATCTCGTATTGGAAGACAGGGCAATACTGTCGCGTACACCACATCCAGACGAATAGCGTCGATTCTGTCTCCCGGACATCATCTGATCACATCCAATCAAGCTACGTTGCGACCAGCTCCACCAGAACCCTGGGTCCCTGATCAATATGCATCTCCGGAGATACAACTTGGTCAGCTTGGAGGCAGTACTAGCTTGGCGTGCTTATACTCCCTTGATGTGACCCAAGCTTGTCTTTTGAACTATTTCATTGAGCATATTGCACAATGGGTCCGTTACGTCCCTGGTCCTCATTCGTGGTGTACTGACTGCTCTATTTCGATACATGCAATGAACGACATCATTTCCAGCTGTTTGTGCCAATCTGGGCTCGGCAGTATCCGCCTTTATTAAATGCCGTTTGTGCAACCACTTCGCGACACTTGTGTCGAACGGCTAGTTCCGTGACCAGTATTGGCGTTCAGTACGAAGGCCGATTACTTCCAGGCTTGACAGCCGATGCTCCCGTAAAGTACATGCTTGCATGCATCCCAGCACTCAAAAGCTTCCACCAAAACTACGATAAGGTGCACAAGAACCTTATGGTGGCGACAGCCATTATGCTACGTCAGTATGAAGAGATGGAACAAGAAAGTCGTGACTCTCATAGTTTAGAGCATGCTCCAGGGGATATCAGCCAACAACCACAGGTCAAATTCCTCGACATCGTCAACACCATCATACGAAGCTCGCACGACGAAGGCAACTTCCATCGCCACGAGCTCTCGACGTTGCTTATTGGATCTATCTCAGACAAGAGGTCTACTCGGCGTTCACACAGCAGCGCGTTCCTCAGATGCTGTTAACTCCAGGGCAATGGGCGAATGCCTCCACCGTCAACAAGACGGTGATGCATACAGCGCAAGTTGCCAATTGTCTTTTTGATGACCGGATAATTGAGGAGTGGTGTACGCGCAACCCTTGGCATTGCCATAGTTTGGTACAATTGCTGATAGAAATAGGCCGCCTGAGCGAACAACAAGAGCAGCTTGAACAAACTTTGTCAACACAGCCACGCTTTGTGCCAATTCTGAGACGCTCATCGGATAAAGCGAACGGCGAGGTGTTTCCCACGATATGGTATGGCTCTGATCTGGTGGTTGTCAGCGTTCAACACGTGTCTAAAGAGAGCTGCGCCAGGGTCTCCTATCCGTCTAAGCACAAGTACGCACAGGCTGATTACTGTGAGCATTACTAAGAAGCACTTGCCTGCTATAATAGCACCTTTCGATCCTAACACTAGTCTCTGGACGGAAAGACGTTCTATCTAAGCAGCCAGCTGATTGCTATCAGCCGCTTCTACAAGATGGTGCAGGACCTGCTGGCTAGAATAGAGCAGATGCTGCAGGAGCTGTGCTAGGTGGATAAGAAGGAGAACTGGGTGACTGTTAATCTAGCAGGTAGTTGACGACGTTATATTTACAAAACAACGCATGTTAAGAAGAGTCATTTAGCAAGGGCAATTAAGATAACGTTAGTAAGATTAAAGAGGCTAAGGTAGAGAATAATGGCAAGGATCTTCTTAAGCTACAAGACTTACGCGTAACTGTAATAGACATAGGTAATTACAACGTGCTAATAGACATTGTAAAGTATCTTAGCGTATAGTTAATTAATGCGTTCCAGTCACTAAGCGTAGCATAGTACCGGTTCTTAGGGGTAGATAGCAGCGCCGTACAATACAATACGTAAGGCTGAGCAGGAGAGTGAAGAGGCTAATAAGTATTAGCTTGTTCTCAGAGCTTGCTAGGCTGCCAAGAGAGAAAAAAGTCCGCGTTGCAGACCTGTGAGCAGACGCGATACAGCGGGGGCTATAGTAGATTCTACGTAAGTAAAACGTTGATTTTTGATTAGTAGAGTAGGAGTAGACTCAAAGAAACCGTATTTTCCAATGGTGTTAGGAGATTTACACATATCCCATACGCTCCATCTCGAAACGGACAACGACGACTGAAAAGACCCAAACTAGTTTGCGAAGACCGCGTCTACAGGAGCAACAACCTGTACAAGATATGGCAATGTCTGCCCAAAGCGTGAACTCGTCCTCAATGAATTCCCCATGATCAAAACAGAGTACAGCATAAAAGTAGTCTAGCGCTGGACCCTAGCGGATTCTGCTAAATATGCACTTTCGCAACAACAAAGTATCGGTGTGATATTGTTGGTGAACGTGTTATATTGGTCATGTATCACGCTCCCATGATACCCCCTGACTCTATGGATATTACTTGCATAGGCAACATGCTCTTTATGACGCTTGGTGCAAAGCTGGAGACAGTGCTTATAGAAGCGCAGTCAAGGCGGAATAGGCTTTGACGCAAAGTAGTCCAAGGAAGAACATGGTGCAAGTATGCAAGGATTCTAATGCACTCCAGCATTGGCAGGCTTGCGGCCAACCATGAGATACATAGGTGTGAAAAGCTTCTCACGGGCACCAGCAACCAGAGAATCGGAAGCGAGCGCAAGACTGTCTGCCGTTTTCTGGGTACCGTTAGGTGCCAGACCGATTGTCTCGAGAGCACCAACGAACCTGTGGACAAGGACACGGCCGATTTTAGTCATACGAAGGATAGTGGGGATGTCGCCGATGGTGCTGATGTACTTGAGCTGACCAGACAGCGGCCAGTACCACGGGTAGGGGTCGTCGCGGTCAGCCAGATCCTCGTGATGCTCCATGACAAAACCAGCAGCGTTCATAGCCGCAAGAGCGACCTCAATCTTCTCCATGTTTGCGATACCATCACCGATCTCGATACCAAGACGAATCTCGCGGTGATGAGAATTGTCATTGTCGTACTTGTCAGTCATAAGCCACTCGTAGACACCAAAGACACCGCCAGGCTTTAACACACGGAAGATCTCACTGTAGATGCCCTTAAGGGAGGGAGCGTGAACGGTAGCCTCGATGGCGTAGACAGCGTCGAAGGAGTTGTCAGGGAAAGACATTTGCTGGCGATGATATTAGCGTTAGCGTCTTGAAGATGCAGAGCCAGCGGATACCATGAAATCACCCTTGGTATATTTCAGCTTGTCTGACAAACCCTCCTGCTCGGCATAGGCTTTGGCACGCTCGATCTGGTAGTCGTTGTTGTTGAGACCAACGATGTTGACACCAGTAAACTTGACAATTTCACGTGCAGGACCACCCACACCGCAGCCAACGTCCAGCACGCGCATGTTATCTTGGAGCCGCATCTTGTGGGCTAGGTAGTGCTCGTGGCGGGCAATGGCGCGATGGAAAGACTCGCCGTACGCGAAACGGCAGAAATGAAAGGACTGCCCCCAACCGTTCTCGTACAGGTCTGTCGCCAGGTTATAGTAGTGCCTGGTCAGGGTAGCATACTCGTCCCGTCGGTTCTGAACATATCAGTAGATTGTCTTCGCCTATTCAAGCCGCTCGTGACACACCTTCCGTACCTCCTCAGTCTCGTCAGCGGCGGCCTTGTTGTCCCAATGCTTGAAATACTCGTCAAGGGCAGACTGCTGTGCAGCCTTGTCCTTTTGCAACATGGCGGCCATACCACCGCGCGCCTTCGCAGAGGTACCGTGCATGGCCTTATTGAACGCAGCATCACGGCCGTGGTCCTCATATTCGAGCGCAATGGGAGACATGGTGGTGTCGGAGAAGAATAACTATTGAATCTGGAAATGAAGGCACTGTGTTGAAGCAGCGTCAATTGATAGAGTGAAAACTCAAAAAATGGGACGGACGACAGTACACCTAATGTAAAGCAGCCTTACAGGAGATCTCCACTCCTCCTTAACCCACCGAAGGTAGTATCAGATCATCTGAGCACCAGATTCCCCTAGCGTCGTGCGCTTTAGCCAATGACAGATCTCTCTTTACGGCCGCGCTAGAGAGGCGACCCTGACATGTGCTAAAGATTCGTAGCCGCACGGAAGCACCTTCACTGGTGATGCACCACTCCACTTGCACGTACTGCAACGCCGTTGATTCGCCCGCTGACGTCCGGTCCTTACTGCCTTCGGCCTTACTTTTTGTTTCGCTCAGATGCACGTTTGCCGCGACATCATCGCTTCTGTTGCAATGATAAGGTACGGCATACCGTGTACGTGCACGCAACGCCCGGAGTCGCGCAGCCATCCTATTGCGCGGTTTTTTGCGCGGGTTGCAGGTATGGGATATTAAGAAGAGTGTCCCATGTCGCAGGAGGCGTGGTGTTTTGCCCTATCATCCCTCCTGCCCAGCAATCAACTCTAAGAACCACGGCCGCCAAATCGTCTCCGCCCAATTGGGAAGCCAGTGCAGCACAGCTATGACCTTGAGCGCATCATATGCATTCCTTGTGCTCCCGATTGTAATCTGCTCTTGGTTAATTACTCCTTTGCTTGACTTTGTTACTGCCAGCAGATGCCATTCATATCCTTGAGAGCTAGGCACCGGTATGGCTGGCCAAAGTTTTGTTATTATCGCCGTTGGACCCCGGCCGTCCTTCCACAGCAGCTTACAGCGCCGTAGCCAGGCGTCTATCCAGATTCCGATGTGGGGCTTGCCGTCTGTCCAAGACATTATAGGAAATTTAGTCTCGATGTGTATTGCGAAGGGTAAGTCCTGTGCTATACTGGTGATGTGGTTTAAGGGTTTCAATGTGTTGGCTGCAAGGGGTCGCAGGGTCCGACACGCATCGGATATGATGGAGCCGGGCTTCAGGCAAAAGACATAATCTATAATCCGGCTAGGAAGTTTGTTGTTAGAGCCGGCAAATCAATGCGAGTGGATTGCCTGAGTGTGATCAGTCTAGCATCACCAACTGGAACGGCGCATTCAATGCACAGTTGCATAGAGTGAAGCGAGAGCACGAATTATGCCGGTTGGTCGTAAGCGCAAGCTTGAGCAGCGGCTTCTACACATCCAGATTCGTCGGTTCACCGTTTCTGCGCCATTGACGCCGGTAGTTCGAGAGCTCTCCTTTTATCGTGGGACTCAGAACGCTATCTTGTCGCAATACCATCCGTCGCAACACCTCCATCCCTGTCACAGGTTTTCATCGGATAGGCTCAATAGAGAGCGTGGTCATTCTCCTTGAGGTTTTCTCTTTTACCATCTCTGCCGGAAGGGAGACCGGTACTATGTCTGCCGTACTGCGCATTTTAGCAATTGTACATGGTTTAGACTTGCCGAGGTACACACTCAAGAACGACAATACGCCTGCCTTTACTACCATCAATGGAGGAACATCTTCACTCGGGCCAAACAATTTGATTGAACCAGAGTGTGTGGAGGCTCTGGGAGGTGTTCCACGAGAGCCCATCTTTCGCCAAACCAACGACTCCGTCGACCCTACCACGACGACTGGGGTTAGAACTGACGAAAGTATCTCCAAGAGAGAACGATCACATTCAAACGAGACTGGAGGCTTGCGCAGGTCTTTGGAGAAAGGGGCCATGCTGGCCGGACCATTCTCGACGACACCCTGTGTTGAGCGAAAGTCAACCTTTGAACCCTGCCAGCGATCTGTGCCTGAAAGAGGAGCCTCCCGTCTTGAGCACAGTACGAAATTCGATATTCAAGATCACGAACTTAACTAGAGGCGCGACTGAGACGACAAGCTTGGAGCAGGCTGTCAAACTGGGCTGCGCATGCGAGAGGCCATTCTTTGCTCACTAGAAAGGGCGCGATACGGTGCACACGCCACTGGAATATTGCTCGTATCTTATGAATAGCACACCGTCAGTTGGGGCAGATGGGCACGATTTGGGCTTACCACTACTCACGGGTCGATAAAGATAGATGGTGCAAGAAGAGATTACATCGTAGATTTAGTACTATCTTTCTCGCCAATGTTTGGATTCCTTGGGCTACTGTGTCCGTGCGCGTGATGCCCGGATTCGCGTAACGCCCCGCTAACCGCCTTAACGCTTATATAGAGATAAGGTTCTACAGCCACCTACAATAGTTATTATTACAAGATTTTATAGTATAGTAGTAATTAATTACTTATAAAAAACATATACTACTTAAAATCTACTAGTAATTTAATGTTGCAGCTGTAGCAGATAGTAATAGCTAGAGTAGCTAGATGTAGCAATAGAGAACTATATTTATTAACACTATCTACAGAACTACGTTTTTAACGCTTTTTTAGCTAGATTGCTTCTAAGGCTTTTCTCATACTCTTTTAGAATAATTATATAGCTTTTATAGCATTTTTCTTCTATTATTAATACTGCTTTCTAGTCTACTGTTTAGCCTTCTAAATTGCTATATTAGTCTTCTTCTTTTTATACACCTTCTTAGCTATCTCTTTTACTATATACTTCTTATTCTTCTTCTTCTTCTTAATAAGCTTCTTAGCAGCTATAACTTTCTTATTAGTTACTTTTCTAAGCGCCTTCTTTTTCTTCTCTTACTTTCTAACTCTTTTATAAAAGTATACTTTTTTAATCTTTAAAGAAGACTAAACTACTATATTACTATAGTACTTCTTCTATTACTATAAATCTAAAGCTTTATTCTTCTTCTTATACTTCTTCTACTTTTTAAAAGTACTTTTAAGGCTGTCTATCTTATGTTTTAGTAGTAAGACTTTAACTAAGATATAGTAGATAGATTATTTTATCTTTTTAGTCTTATTACTCTTATTATCTTTAGTAATTCTCTATAATAATATCTCTATTTTAAGCTAATCTTTATTGCTAAAAATAGAGAACAAGATATTATCTAAATCTAAGATCTCTAGTATTTTAATAAAGTAATTAAGAATAACATTAGATTTAAATAGATAGATCTCTATTATATTAAAGAACTTAACTATTAGCTCTTTAGTAAAGCTAGACACTTATACCTTCTAGAATAGACTAAAGAACTCTAATCTAGTTTTAGGTGCGTTATTTTAAGTCTTATAGATATTTATTATAACTACTTTTAAGTATACTATTAATAGAGGTTTAAATAGCACTATATTAAGTAGCTAAAGTATCTAGATTAAGTAAGAGAGAAGTATAGCTAGAAGAATTCTATAGTAGTTATAATAGTTAAAAAAGTTTATTATTATATAGAATCTATAGCTATCTAGTATTAATAATCTCTACTTTCTCTATGTCTTCTTCTTAGTATAGCAATTTCATATCTATTTAGGCTATATAAGGTCTATATCATTATTTAACTATTCTAAAGCTAATGCTATCCCTATTACTTAGTATATCTCTAGATTTATTCTAGTTATCTAGTTTAATATAGTCTTTTTTTTTTTTAGATGTATAGATAAGCTCTAGTAGTAGTACTAATCTATTAGCGTATATATAAGCTATAAAAGCCTACTAATTTCTATTACTATCTTAGATTAATACTCTAATCTTGCTTTTATCTATAT
>JAPEUW010000485.1:0-17398 GCA_027946445.1 Ascochyta clinopodiicola
GAACAACCGCCCCCAACACAGCATCCCACCCCATCGTCTTCACCGCCCGCCCTTTGTAGAAAAGCGCAGTCAGCACATCCCACACACCGGTGTCCTTCCTCAACATGGCCCAATTCGCCACAACAAAGCCTCCAGAAATAGCAACGCTCTTCCCGACATCGGCGGCGTTTAGCTTCAGTAGTCCCGTGTGCGGCAGCAGGAGAAGTATGCGCTGGGCCAGCACGAGGAAGGTGAAGCCTGGGTGGGCTCGCAGGCTTGGTAGGGCTAGGAGTGTGGCGTTTAGGAGGATGGTGGGGAGCATCAGTGAAGCGATTGGGGTTTGCGTGGGCTGAGTAGGCGGTGATGTTCGCTGCTTGTTGGTTCCGGCCACGTCTGGAGCTGCAAGGTGGAGCTGGATGATGAAGAGCGCGGCTGTGAGGCTGATGGGGAGGTTTTGGCCTAGGACTATAAAGGGGATCATTGTCTTTGCCGTGAAGTTGTATTGGCGGGCTGGTGTCTGATTAGTAGCTGTTCAATACTGGATGGGGATGTAGATATCAACACACCTTTACCAGCCATCCATAGATTCCATACCCAGGTCGCCAGGATAGCTAGTTGTGTCCACACCGCACTTTCACCATCGCCCACCAGTTGCCTAGCAAAATCGCTGAACAGCCCCGTCTCCAACATCCACCTCCCCAGCTTCTCAACCCCATTATCACGCAGCACAGCAAGAACATTCCGCGTCGACCCACCATCCCATTCCATGAACGAAGTTATGAGGAATCCAAGCATATGCCATGCTATACTCCCAAAGCTGACCAGCGCAAGAACAGCATAGATTCTAACATGCCGGGCGCGCGCATCTCGCGTCTCCACCTTCCCTGCGCCGTTCTGTCTGAACTTGCTCGGTGGTGAGGACGGGTGCGAGTGGAACACATTCGTGTACTGTGTGTAGAGGGAGTTTGTAATGGTTGTTGTGAGATATAAGGCGGCGAGGATGTAGGATAGGAAGAGCGCGGAGCCAATGTAGTTGTAGGGTGGTGTGATGTATTTGGCTAATGGGTTCTGCACGGAGAAGGACATATCTTGGTGTGGACACGGGAGGATCTGTGGGGCTTTGCTGCTGGATATGGGGGTTTATTTGTTTATAAAGGTCTGCGCAAGGCTTTCTGGCGCTGGAGTTTGACGATAGGTGACGTCATGAAACTAGTATGGTCGCAGCTTCCGCGCAGCAGCTCGGCTGATAGTGTTGCTTTTATGTTTCAAATGCACATCGTAACGTGTCAAAGCTCTTCTGTTTATGTGTTGTGTCGTGATATGTTGGATGGGTGTGGTGCTGGATGAGTCTCCTTTTGGTACGTTCACGCATTCGATATTGAAGTTCCACCGGTCTGAAAAGTCTACAACCACTGACAAAATTCCACCTTCAGTTCTGGCAGGTGACTCCCTGTAGTCTTCGATTTGTCGGCTCTATGAACGCCTAGTAGTCTATTATTTTCTTGATTGCGTCGTATACTCCTGCAAAAAGCCATTAGTACACGGCCAGATAATGCAGACAATCGTCTTGACTCACTTGTAACATCCGGAATGATGATCTTCTCAAAGACCAAACCTGTATGTGTCGCCCATCCAGCAATTCTCTTGACAGGCGCTTCTAACCTCAAAAAGGCCTGCTCCTGAATGGTCGCCGCGACTTCTGCGCCAACGCCGGCGTTCATCATGCTCTCGTGGACTACAATTGCCCTGCCAGTCTTCTTCACGCTGTTGAGCACAGTCTCCCGGTCCCACGGGTAGATTGTGCGAAGATCGATCAGCTCCACGCTGCATCCAAAGTCCTTCTCGGCGGCTGCTATCGCGGCTGAACATGTGTAGAGCGGTGTGCCGTAGGAGACGATGGTCACGTCCTTGCCCGTCTTCAGAACTTCGGCTTTGTCGAGGGGGAGATGATATGCGTCTACAGGAACTTGCTCGACGGCGGCACGGTAGAGAATCTTGGGCTCCATGAAGATGACAGGATCTGCGGTACGGATGGAGGAAAGGAGAAGACCCTTTGCTTGGATTGGGGAGCGGGGGACGACGACGCGGAGGCCAGGAGTGTGTGTGAAGAGAGCCTCCGGAGACTGTGTGTGGTATCTGGTGTGGGTCAGTATAGATGTTGAGGAGATGTCGATGAGGAGGTAACATACAGTGCACCGTGGCCTACACTCCCGCTAGGCATGCGAATGGTCAGTCCTCCGCAGTGTACGCCAGTGCTTCCAGACCGGTATCTGTACTTGGCTGCTTCGTTATGGATCTGGTCGAACGCCGGGAAGACATAGTCGGCGAATTGGACTTCTGCAACGGGCCTCATGCCCTCAGCGGCTGCGCCTATGGCAAAGCCGACCAGTCCTTGCTCGCTAAGCGGTGTGTTGAAGACTCGGTCTGTGCCAAAGTCGGCTGCAAGGTTCATGGTGCAGCGAAAGACACCTCCGAACTGAATGTCCTCGCCAAAGACCAGCACTCGTTCATCTGTTTGCAAAGCATGGCGGAGCGCTTCGTTGACGGCGGTGTAGAGGTTGATGCGCTTGGTTTGGCCCTTGCGTATGTGCTCTGGTAATTCAGGGTTGGCGAGGGCTGATTTGGAGGTGTGGTTGAGAAGAGGGGTCGAGTCGTACTCCAGCGGGACGTTCAGGCGTGCTCCAGCAGCAGCGGCCGAGTAGTGTTTGGTGTGGGGCTTGGCGTGGCAGCGGGGGTGAAGTGGTGCTTGGGGCCTGAGCAGATAGCGCGACAGGGCGCGTATGGAGGGTGTTTTGGCGGGCATGACTTTGTGTGTGAGGAGATGGCTGTGCGACTGTAGCAGAGGTCTGCACCAGGGCGCAGAGATATTGCTTCACCCCATGCGCGGCGGCAGGAGTGGGTGCGGACGTTCGGTTGATGTTCCTCGGCGGGAGCGCTTGATGTCGGCTTACCCCAGATTCTGCCAGACCCTCAAGCAGCAAGCAGCAAGGGACAAAAAGGTGACATAAGCTCTGAGTAAGCAATCATCACGTGCATTGATGCGATTTCGACGAATGCGAGATGACGTCCCTGGTCGAGAAAGCTTCGGTCGTGCTTCGGCTAGTGGAAGCGTTCGCGAACGGTGGGGCGCCGCCAACGCTTTCTCCTGCAGCGGCAGCGGAAGGGCTTGGCGCGAAAATGTCTGAAGGCTCGTGTAGAGGTGACGGGCTGGGAGCACGGCAATCTCGTTTGCATGCAGCGCAATTGGCGGCACGCGGCACGGCATGTCAACCGCGCTGAGCGTGCTCTGTGAGATTGGTCTTGGTCTCAGTCTTGGTCTAGGCGTGGGCGCTGCAGCTGCATCGACGTGACCCACCCTGAGCCACACAGACCAGCCCGTTCGATCCGCGCATCATTGCATTATTTGCGCGCAGCCCTCGTCCTGCACCGCACCGCACCTCGCGCAACGCATCCATCCCCACCGCACTCAGGTGCTGCCTCTGCATCCTCGCCATGGCCTCTGCCGTCAGCGCCTCTCGCGGCGCCATGAGCAGCGTCAATGGCTCGCGGGCCGGGCGCGTCCACATGCTCGTCGTCTGCCTCTTCCACGCCTTTGCACCCTTGGTCAAGGCCCTGCCCCTCGGCGGCTTTGTGAACGCGCTCGCCGACGAGGACCTGCCCAAGTCGCCCGAGGACGCCAGTCTGTGGCTCTACCTGGGCATCGCCGTCGGCCTGGTGCTCGCTGGTGGTGTCTTTGCCGGCCTGACCATTGCGTGCGCCCTCCCTCCCGCCATTGTGCAACCATGGACCATTGACCATTGACTGACCCTCCGTGCACAGATTGATGGGCCAGGATGAAATCTACCTCCAAGTCCTCGCTACCTCGGGCGAGCCCAACGAGCGCAAGACGTCCAAGAAGGTCCTGCGCCTGCTCAAGTACGGCAAGCATTGGGTCCTCGTCACCCTGCTCCTCAGCAACGTCATCACCAACGAAACACTGCCCATAGTCCTCGACAGGTCCCTTGGTGGAGGCTGGCCCGCTGTCCTCAGCTCCACCGTCCTTATTGGTATATTTGGTTCGCGCCTGCCCTCCCTGCTCAACACTGACCCCTCCAGTCATCTTCGGTGAAGTCGTGCCCCAGTCCATCTGCGTCCGCTATGGTCTCCCCATCGGTGCCTGGTGCGCGCCCATGGTCCTCGGCCTCATGTGGATCATGTCGCCCGTCGCCTGGCCCACCGCAAAGCTCCTCGACTACCTCCTCGGCGAAGACCACGGCACCACGTACAAGAAGGCTGGTCTGAAGAGCCTGGTCACCCTGCACCAGTCCCTTGGCCACGCCGACGAGCGCCTCAACGAAGACGAGGTCACCATCATCTCCGCCGTCCTCGACCTCAAGGCCAAGCCCGTCGGCAACATCATGACGCCCATGAAGGACGTCTTCACCATGCCGTCCGACACCGTCCTGGACGAGAAGATGATGGAGAACATCCTCTCCGCTGGCTACTCTCGCATTCCCATCCACACCCCCGAGAACAAGAACGACTTTGTCGGCATGTTGCTCGTCAAGATGCTCATCACCTACGACCCCGAGGATGCAGTGCGCGTGCGCGAATTTGCGCTGGCTACCCTCCCCGAGACACGACCCGAGACCAGCTGCTTGGACATCATCAACTTCTTCCAGGAGGGCAAGTCCCACATGGTGCTCGTCTCCGACTTCCCCGGCGACTCGCATGGTGCTGTCGGTGTTGTCACGCTGGAGGATGTCATCGAGGAACTGATCGGAGAGTGAGTTTACCCAGACACATCCCCACCTGCTCTGCTAACCGCTGACAGGGAAATCATTGACGAGTCTGATGTGTTTGTCGACGTTCACAAGGCCATTCGGCGCATGGCTCCTGCTCCACGAACCCGCGCACCCAAGGGCGCCGTGGTCGTGGATCCAATCCGCAAACCGTCTGAGGCGCAAGTCATCGATGTCGAGACAGACACGGAGCAGAACGGCGGACCACGCACAATGTCCATGACCGAGCAGGGCGACGCTCTTAGGCCCGCCACGTTCATGATCCGTCGCCGCAGCACAGGCAACAAGGCCGCTGTAGATCCTCTTCGCAGCGACGATCCGGAAATCATGAAACATTTGAAGCACCTTGGCCCCTCGAATGCCGCCAACAGACCCAAGTCCACCCGCATCAACACTGTAAAGATCAAGCCCGCCCACTCCAACTCTCCGCAGCCCGAGATCCCTACTACGATCCCCGAGTATTCTCGACCGCCGTCGCAGGGCGTCCTTGCGCAACCTTCGCACGCCCCTGAGGGAGGTATTGGGGAGGGTCTGCTGTCGTCTGCCGCCGGCGAAGCGAGTGACGGTGTGCACAGTCTGGCCGTTGGATATGGGACAATGGCTGCTCCTAGTGGCGACCGAACGAACTGGACTGCTGGTCAAAACGGTGCCAAAAACACAGGTGATGATGCCATCTCTCCGGGAGCTCAACCGACATACGCCGACGTTGCGAAGGAAGGCAAGAACGGCAACGACGATGGCCACAGGGAACGTCGCAACTCGCACAGCACCATCGGATCTCTGCATTCCGGGAAATCTCGCTCTCGCAGCCCGCCAAAGAAGCGTCACACAGCCCGCAGCGGTAGCATCTCTGAAAACATCATCGACGTGAACGGAGTCAAGAAGATTGTCTTGGAGACTACAAGTTCTAGTGACTCCGAGGGCAAGCTCGCAGGCAGCCAGGCTGACGGTACCCAAGACTCGAGACAACAGTCCGAAGACGAATCGCAGACGGCAAGCAAGGGCGACAGCAAGAAGAAGAGGAAGAAGCGAGGTAAGAAGAAGAACAAGGGCGGTAGCAGCAGCGAGTCGCAACCTCTGCTTGGCAACCGGTAACCCACGTTCTTCTTCAAACGTATCATTGATTTGCGGTTTCTTTAGCACGGAGCGCGCCCGTCGCGGCAGCCGTGGGTAGCGACGAGAACACGAACCCTGGCGACGGTCCATCGATTCTGAACAAGATCAAAAACGGGATCCTGCGTCGAAGGGCATCGAGGGGCGATGAAGGACTGGCGCAGTGAAGAGAATGCGGCGGTATTGTGTAATGGACATACAAATGGGTGGCATACTTAGGGTTCTGTGCGTTTTCTTCTTCTTCCTCTCTGTATCATACGAAAAGCAAAGCAAAGCAAAACACCGCATCGGAGCCGTGTATTCTTCTTTCTCTTACAGACCACTTTTCTCGACTCACGTTGCTTTGCTTGTCTACATACCTTCCCATTGCAATCCGGTAGTCGTTGTGTACTGACGACACCAATTCTCTCCCGTCTAACATCTCCAAACCCCACCTCCTCCATCGAACATACTCTCCCTCTTTCCAACCAGATCTCTCCACCCCCCGTATCCGCGCTTGGTGGGTAGAGTAGATTGTTACAGACGCGCGTATGACGATCGAAAGAGATGCGTAGTTGAACAGCCTCCCTTTCTGGCGCACGCAAGTAAGCAAGTGAGAATGAATGAGTGAAGTAGGGCGGAGGTTGGCGGAGGTTGGTGAAGGTTGGCGGAGGTTGGTGTTGGGTATGGGTATACCCATCTACCAGCTACAGTTCCCTCTCTCACACAATTTTCTTCTTCTCGATCTGACTACCCTGCTTAGCGGTATGCATATAGCCGATTCTCAACCCGATCGAAACAGATTAGATGTGTAACGTGAGGGGTTGACAGGGGAAGGAGATGGGCGGCTGTGTGGAGACAGAGAGAGGGAGAGAGAGGTGATATTGGGTACGGGGGTGCGTGGATTGAGGTCGCTGGTAGTGCGGTGTAGTGGTGTGGTGTCGAGTATAAAATATGGGTGTGCTGTGCGGTGACGATCCAACTCTTCCCTATTGTATCGATCGGTGCGTTGCGTTTCTGAACGGATCTGTATTTTCCTCGCGGTTATTTCTTTGAGAGGTCGAGACCTAGCTTCGTATCAGTACACAATACAAACAAGCATAACGCCAACATTGAATTCAATATAGGCGAGCGTCAATCGCGGTCTTATCTTCTGCTTCACCATCCCGCGTCGAAGGGCTAGGTACCTAGGTATAGAGCATGCTACTACCCAGGTACCTACCTAGTATAGTATCACAAAGCCACCCTAACCACGCACACAACATCCCCAACAAAGTAAACTCGGCCCTATTGAGAACAACTAGAAGGAACTCTAAACCATACCTCCTTTAAGCACTAGGTCGAGGTATCGGAGCCCGTTGTTCAAGTAGCTGCTATTACAGCCTATTCTACTTTCTATGCACTAGGTATGCATTAACTCAAGTTTGTACATATCCATGCCCTAAACTGCAGCGTATTGATTAGAGCAGAAACCTGCGGGTCTTGAGCTGCTAGCGTTGTAGTACCCACTTTCCACGCACCGTACATCAACCCATGGCTCCTTGCTATCCTATCCAGTCGCAACTTACAACTCAGTGATAATAGCAGAAACTTACAAGTTTCGAACACCTTCTATTACAGTGTTTGGGGCTTTCTACTCACTGTTTTAGATTACAGGTTACACGTATCGAGTCCTAAAATACGACTTATCGAACACACAAGCCTCGGGTAATCGCTATTAGCATATCCTGCTTTCCACGCACTTCATGAACTCGAAGACCACCCGTGTCTGCAACCCAAATTGCAGCTCATGGACCAGACCTAAAACCTTGAAATCTCAAGCGACTACTATACTATCTCACTCTCTACCCTTTACATCAATTCAATTCAACTCAAGCATTCCCCCTACCCGCACACCCACCCTAGCTACTTAACCACAACAAAAAAACCCAGAAAAAACCCTACACAGCCGTCCCTCTAGCTAATATACTCTCTTTCCACCCACCGCATCAACCCAAGGCTCTCACTATCCATATCCATATCTACATGCACTCGAATCCCAACCTCCATCCCATCCCATTCGACCAAAGGCAAACCCAAACCCAAACCTACGAACCCCCCAGTAACCAGAACCAGCAGTCAGTTCTTAATCATCAGGTCACCAGCATCAAACCCCCCACCAACCACACAAAAAGCATCAATATCCAACCCGACCCTCTACTCAACCAACCACACAGCAACCACACATAGCCAATCTCACAACCCGCGCAGCACCCAAAACCAAGCCTCGCAGCAATTCCCCACCCCTTCCCTTCCCGTGAGCTTCCAGTTCATAACAAAGTACAGCATCACCGGGTGTCAGGAAGGAGACGTGAACACTTGAACTGGTTGCTGCGCGCGTGTGGGGTTCTTTTCTTCGCGTCGCCAGTTGTGAATGTGGATGGATGGATTGATCGATAGCTACTCGAGCTTTGGATGAATTGGTCAGCCACGGAAAACATTCAGAACAAACAGAACCACCAGTATCAAGTGGTTGTTTCAGGGAATGGTGTGTTAACAGGGTACAGTGTTTAGCATTTCAAAGGTACAGCGGAAGGTTTGAGGAATTGGTGGTTACGTTGTATTTGTAAGTCTGTCTACAGGGTGATGATCTCGCCTGATTGATGGCGGACGAATAACCCCTGTTGATGGTCATAAATATACTTTGCTGGTATCAGGTATCGAGCGGGGAATAGATGATGCTCAGTACTCGACCTGTCTACCATCGATAGTAACTTCAAATGCAGTCGATAAGCGGTGAGTAGACTGTGTACCTTCATCATATGGGCGCAATATTGGCGGTGAGATGAGCATTTACCAAAGCATGCACTCAGCGGTCAAGAATCCATCAGGCAGCCCAATGATTCTGTCGAGCAACTTGCGGTCAGTACATAGACTATGCTCTTCCTTACCGCGATCAAGCGGTGGCGTCCTAGCGCGTGAGCTCGCTTGATAGCTACCGCCTCGAAATGTAATATGAAGTCGTGCGAGTAGCAATGACGACCTATCTTGGTTGTGTGACGACTGGTTCGTACCTGCGTCAGCCTTCTCCGAGCATGGTGCGCGGCCCGATCGCACACGGTCCCACCAGCACACAAAACTCCAAAATCGGGTCGCTCGCCGAAATGACCTTTCACCTCCCCCTCTCACCAGGTTAGCGGCGGGGTCCCTCGTCTCAATTTCGCACAAACTTTGTCCAGACCGAAAGATCAGCGGTTTTGTGCTCGAGGGGCTCCACTCTTTTCGTTTCTGTTGTTGATCAGCAGTCCCGGCACGTTGGCCATGACGCTCGCCGGAGCGTTTGGTGTGCGCTGGTAGCGTGCGGCAGAGGAGCCGCAGCCGCGACCGAAGGGTGATGCTTGGAGTTAACGTTAATATGGTCAACGTTAACATGGTCCGGCGCCAGCGCGTATTGGGAAGAGCAGTGTATGTGTGTACAACATGCTTTGTCGCGTAGAAGCCCGTTGATGCAGTGTTCTGCATTTCGGAAAAGGCTGGCGCACGCTGTGATGGCTCTGTCGCTGCGCGCTTGACAGATGACCTGATGTCTTGACGCAGCGTTTGACAGTCTGCAGGTGAGGAGTTTGTGCTACCGAAGGCTGCGCGGGTGAGTGCATGGCGCGTTTCATCAGCTCAGCGTTGTCGTTGCTTTTGACGTTGTGCCTTGCGGCGGGAGAGGCAGGGCGAGGTGCGGTGCCTGGGGCATGATTGAAGTTGATGAGCGTGAGACAATGTCTGGCTCTGATAGCTGGTGGTGCGGCTCTTTGGTAGTGTCTCACGCTATGCTGAGGCACGTGTCGAGGACTGGTGGTGGTGGGGGCGCGACTCGATGGAAGTTTCGATATGTCGAGGCGTGAGATTTGACAGATGGCCGGCAGTGCTAGTGTGACGCAAGGCGAGACGGGAGTGACGATGTGGATGCGTGTCTACTGTGTGCGGTGTGGTTCTGGCGACGGTCGTGGCACGGTGGTGGTGAGTCGCGGCATGTGAAGTTCGGCGGGGAAAGGCGCCAGGCTTCCAGAAGACAGTGGCAGAGGGCAGGTGGCATGGCTGGCCCAAAACGGCAGGCGCGCAGGCAAGGCCAGCCGTGCTCTGCTGCCGTGATGATTTGGAACGAGGGGGAGCATGTCATGACGACAGGCAGTGAATTTGAATTGGTGAATCAATGCATCACTCATCATGGTGAGGTGGAGAGTGCAGCGTGCTTTTGCGTGTGTGTTGTGGATGCCCAAACGCAGGCGGTGCACGAGTCGTCTCTGGTCGCGAAGCCCTACGTAGGTAGGCGGTAAACATGGACGGACAGCTCCCTAGCATGGTGGAGGCCGTTTAGCCGGCACATGGGTGCAGAGTTGGAATGAAATGGGGGAGCTAAGGTGAAACTCATTTTGACCTTGTGTGGAGATGAAAAGCAGGACCCATTCGGCGCGTGGGCACGGTGGGCGGTGGGCGGTGGGCATGGGCGTGGACGTGGGCGTGGGCGGTGGACTAGCAGGCGCTGGCAGAGATACCGAAGTACCTAGGGTGGTAGGGTAGGGAACCAGGATGCCAGCAAGGCGAGGTGCAGTCTGTCACTTCCGGTCCACGGTGTCTGTGCAGCGAGGGTTGAAATCTGCGCCGGCGGTTCTTCGTTGTTGGACCGTGGGATGTGATCAAGCCCATTCTCCCCTCAACTGCTCGACTGCATCAGTGCATCCTCCTACGGACCCCTCTCTCTCTATTCGCTGGCCGCCCTTGCACCTCTCTGCACCTGCACTGCCTGCACCGCCTGCACCGCCTGCGCTGCCTGCATTGCCTGCATTGCCTGCATTGCACTGCACTGCACGCTGTTTGGCTGTGTGGACTGGCCCGCTGGACTGCTGGACCACTGACTGGACTGGCTTTGATACTGACTGGACTGGCACTGGCACTGGCACTTACTGGACTGGACTGGTACTGCCTGACTGGACTGGTACTGATTGACTGGCCTGGTACTGATTGACTGGACTGGATTCGGCGGCGCCGTGCAACGTAGCGACCGACGTACCCAAGGCCCCGGGGTCAGCAGCCAGCAGCCCGCAGCCAGCAGCGCCCGCCATGGACGAGCGCGATAGCAGCAAGGCGGCACAGGCCCACCGCCGCCTGTCCAAGAAGACACGAGAGCGCGCACCGCCGCCCGTCGCGTACAATAACAAGTACAGCACCGCAAACACCCTCAAGCGCGCCCCCTCTGCTGCCTCGTACTTTGAGCGCTCCGGCAGCTACAGCTCGGGCCTTGGCATCTCTCCCGCCGCGGGCAGCAGCCACCCTGCCTCGTCGTCGTCCAACAGCCTCCGCCGCTCGCCCTCGCTGCTCACGCCGCTGACCGAGACGCGCACGGTTGATGCGAGCGGCGCATACGGCTTCCACGACACGAGCACCAGCACCAGCAACAGCCCCACCAACACCGCCGCCAGACTGCCCTCGGCCCACGAGCTCACCGGCGACTCCTTCACCCACATCGTCGCCGGCGCCCACGCCTCCAAACAGCCCCGTCCCCCCGGCCCCCTCCACTCGCAGACGCTCGACGGCCAGTCGCAGCCGTCCCGCTTCAAGAAGCCCCCGCGCCTGCGCCAGTCGACGTCGTTCCAGCAGCTCGCCCGCAGGATGGAGTCGCCGCCGTCAGGCACAAAGAGCCCCCGCAACCGCTACAGCGATGAGGGCGATGGCCCCAAGAGCCGCAAGCCCGACGCCAGCAAGAAAAAGGGCACCTTCTCCACCTTCATGAGCAACATGCTGGGCTCCCAGCGCCGCCCCACCATCTCCACGCCCACCAACCCCATGCACGTCACCCACGTCAGCATCGACAACGAGACGGGCGAGTTCACGGTACGTCCATTGCAGTCAATGTAGGTTCTCACTAACTCCCTCCAGGGTCTCCCCAAGGAATGGCAGCGCATGCTGCAGCAGAATGGCATCACAGAACAAGAGCAGAAGCAGCACCCCCAGGCCGCCATGGACGTTGTCAACTTCTACAAGAACAACGCCGAGAAGAACGGCGACGACGACGTCTGGGAGAAGATGGGCGCCGCCCACCCCCACCACCAGTCTCTCAACCCCGGCTACGGGGCCGTCCAGCCCCTCAGTCCCCCGCAAAGTCCACGATTCCCACGCAACGAGCACGACAGCTTCGAGAACCCCCGAGCTCCTCCTCCCGTACCGCTACCCCGCAGTCTGACCTCGCCCGTCCCTAACACTCCCCAGCTCAATGGCGCCATCGTCCCTCACCGACCCGCTCCTCGCCCGCCCGGCGCTGCTTCAGGTTCAGCGAACCTCGTCCCGGCCCGAGCCGCCCCTGTTGCGCCTGCCCAGATGACCACCCAGCAACCTCCTCGCCAGGAGAACGACATGCCCCAGGCCGTCTATGCTTCTCCCCAAGCTACAGACAGCGCATATGGCACCTCTGCTTCATCAGCACCGCGCAGCCGCGCCAATACCACAGGCGGGACGCCTCCGCGATACGATTCTCCCTCCAACAGCCAGACTGCCATCTCGCCTGCTCAGCAATACCAGCAACAGCAAGCTCAAGCCATGGCTGCTGTCCAGCATTCCATGAGTGTCCACAAACAGCAGCAGCAGCAGCAGCAGCAGCCGCCACATCTCGGTCGAAGTGTCAGCCAGAAAGTACCGCAATCGCAGCCCTTCAACCATGGGCCTCCCGCACACGTACAGCCCTCGCCGCAACAACAGCTCGCCCAACAAATGGACCCACAGAACATCCCCCTACCTTCGCAGCAGACGCGTGTCGGCCCAGCGCCTCGACCCAGGCAAAGACCAAGGCAGAGCCAAGGTCCTGATATCGTCGCCAAGCTCAATGCAATCTGCACAAATGCCGACCCTACACTGCGATACCGCCAGATGAACAAGATTGGCCAGGGTGCTTCTGGTGGTGTGTACATGGCCTACGAGATCGGCACCAACAAGTGTGTCGCTATCAAGCAGATGAACCTGGAACAGCAGCCCAAGAAAGACCTGATCATCAACGAGATTTTGGTCATGAAGGACAGCAAGCACAAGAACATTGTCAACTTCATGGACAGCTTCCTCGTACGAGGCGATCTATGGGTCGTCATGGAGTACATGGAGGGCGGCAGCTTGACTGACGTAGTCACCTTCAACATCATGTCAGAGGGTCAGATCGCGGCGGTCTGCAGGGAAGTCCTCCACGGCCTCCAGCATCTGCACTCCAAGGGCGTCATCCACCGAGACATCAAATCGGACAACATCCTTCTGTCTCTCGAGGGCAACATCAAGCTCAGTAAGTAGGCTGTCCCGCAAGACGTGACAAATTCTAACAACAAACAGCCGATTTCGGTTTCTGCGCGCAGATCAACGAGCACCACAACAAGCGCACGACCATGGTCGGAACTCCCTACTGGATGGCACCAGAGGTGGTCACGCGCAAGGAGTACGGCCGCAAGGTCGATATCTGGTCACTAGGCATCATGGCCATCGAGATGATCGAAGGAGAACCACCCTACCTGAACGAGAGCCCTCTCCGTGCGCTCTGGCTGATTGCGACAAACGGCACGCCTGCCATCAAGGAAGAACACGCCTTGTCTCCCGTCTTCCGTGACTTCCTCGGGTTCTCGCTAAAGGTCGATCCTGACAAGCGTGCGAGTGCCCACGATCTTCTTGTGGTACGTTCTCATGCTGTATTTTCGTGTGAGGTCGTCCGCTAACCTGTCTGTAGCACCCCTTCATTCAGACTTCAGAACCGCTCAACACACTGTCGCCCTTGGTCCTGTCTGCACGCAAAGCAAGAGCTGATGAGAGGAAGAAGAAGGGCGGTATGTGATTTGTTTCTTTCCAGGCTCTGGGTGTATCTCATCCAGGGACCTAGGAAAAGTCACGGCGCACCCTCAGAACAGCAACTCTTCGCACACCAAGACGGAGTCGTATGCCGAGTGGTACGGCGAGATGGAGGCATTGTAGCACGGTCGGACTGCGTTTGTTAAGTCGGCCGTTGAGAGTTGCGCGTTGGTTATGCATGCGTTGTGCAGGACTGACACAGGTTGACATACAAGCTTTTGGATTCGAACTTCTCCCGCGTTCAAGCGACCCACATCTAGCGTACCGCGCACGAGACGTGTCGACGGATACGGAGCGACGACCTACACACTTCGATGTACATGTCTAGACAGCATTGCGGAGCGAGCCAACGAGCCCAGGCCCGTTATCTTTACGTTACGCATTCAAGAGGCTTTGGCATTGACTATACTTTTTTTTCTTTTCTCCCTGGTTATCTGGCAGGGGTTCGGCGTCGGAGAGAGCGAGCGTGCTGTGGTTTCAGCACGCTGTTGACGAATCATCATGTCCAGAAATGTTTGTGCCTTATACACCACTCTTCAATCTATAGTGTCTATACTACCTAGGCGGGCGTCATGAATACAAGGCTTGGCTACATGGTCGGCACGGAAGTAAATCTAGTCCCGCAACCACTCTGCTCTCAACTGCGACTGAAGTGAAGAAATACAAACGAACATATCCCAAGGCAGTGCATCAGTGCACGAGCAATGCCCGACGCTAATCAACAGCGTGTGGCGCAGTCGGTCGGTGTTCGCGTGTCCACCCGTCGCCCGTCGCCCGCGTCATCCTCCGCGCCACTAGACTAGGCCGTATAGCTCGGCAGCAGCTCTCCAAGCCTCCCTCCATACGACACCTCGAGCTCTCGCACTCGACCTCAGAGACGCTGACCAACCTTCAACTGCGAACCCGAATCGCACACAGCACACATCACTCTCGTACTGCTGTCCCTCCTATCGCCCGCTCACACAGCGCATCCACGACAGATAGTCCACCGGCCGCAACAGGCAGCAGACCGACATCATGTTCCGCGCGCAGCCGAATGTGTTTGATGATGCTGTTGGTAAGGCTACGGACGAGAATTTGACGAGTGAAAATTGGGAATACATACTGGTATGACTTGATCCCCTTGAGCAGATTGCACACGACCGCATGACCACACACACTGACATGCTTGACAGGATGTATGCGACAAAGTTGGATCTGCAGACACAGGCGCTCAGCAAGCCGTCGCAGCCATGATCAAGCGTCTGGCCCACCGCAACGCGAACGTACAGCTCTACACCCTCGAGCTCGCCAACGCTCTCAGCCAGAACTGTGGGGTGCCGATGCACAAGGAGTTGGCATCGCGCAGCTTCACAGACGCGCTACTGCGCCTCGCCAACGACCGAAACACACATCAGCAGGTCAAGGCCAAGATCCTCGAACGCATGGGGGAGTGGTCGGACATGTTCTCCCGCGACCCAGACCTCGGGATCATGCAGGGCGCCTACAACAAACTCAAGTCGCAGAGTGAGTTGCCTTGGCACATGCACGGTATCATGACGCTGACGTAGCCAGATCCTAACCTGCGAGCACCGTCGAAACCACAAAAGACGCAGATCTCCGATACCGACCGCCAGAAGGAGGAGGAGGAGTTGCAGATGGCGCTGGCCATGTCGATACGAGAGTCCAAGGGGTCCGCCCCTGCCACTGCCAAGTCGAATGCTCCTCAAGACGTAGGTGCAGGCGCCAGCTCCAGCGCACAGCCTGCACAGGCCCCGGCGCCAGCACCGCAAGGAACCACCGCAGCAACAGTCTCGCGAGTACGCGCCTTGTACGACTTCCAGCCTTCGGAGCCCGGCGAGCTGCAGTTCAAGAAGGGCGACATTATCGCGGTACTTGAGTCGGTGTACAAGGACTGGTGGAAGGGCTCACTGCGTGGACAGACCGGCATTTTCCCTCTCAACTACGTCGAGAAGCTGCAGGATCCCACACGAGAGGAGTTGGAGAGGGAGGCACAGATGGAGGCCGAGGTCTTTGCGCAGATTCGAAATGTGGAGAAGCTGCTTGCGCTGCTCAGCACAAGCTCACAAGGTGGAGGCGACGTTCGCGACAACGACGAGATCACAGAGCTCTACCACTCGACGCTAGCCATCAGGCCGAAGCTGATCGAGCTGATTGGCAAGTATTCGCAGAAGAAGGGTAAGTTTGTCCGCGCGCACACCGTGGACAACGACTGACTCGCAACAGACGACTTTACACAACTGAACGAGAAGTTCATCAAGGGCCGCCGCGACTACGAATCACTACTTGAGGCTTCGATGACACAGGCAGCACAGCCGGCATACGGCGGCCGGCCAGGATATGGCGCATACAACGCACCGCCTCCATCTCAATACGCGGGCTATCCACCCAGCGCCGCAACACCTCAGCAGGATCCAAGCCGCTTCTACGGCGCTGGAGCACCACCACAAGGCCCATCTGGCCAGTACCCCCCAGCAGCCTCAAACCCAGCCTTCTTCATGGTTCCTCCTGGCGAGCAGCGTCAGCAACCAACCCCAGCACCTCAAGCCGGCCCTCCATCCAACGCCTACAACGACCCATCTCTCAGCAGGGTACCCGTCGGCCGGCCCCAAAGCTTCGCGCCCCAAGAGCTGTCAACAGGGCACTACGACTCGCCCATCGACAACCGCCAATCCTTCCACGGCGCTCCACCCGGCGCTCCCCCAGCAGGACAGGAGTACCCTTACCCTCCCACGCAGCCACAATCCCAACCCCCAGGCTACCCACCCCAATCGACCGCACCCCCTCAGAACCCCTATGAACGCATCACCTCCCCGCCGCCGCAGTCGCACGACCAACAACCTCCGCAAGGAGACCCATACGCCCCCGCCCCGCAGCAGAATCAGTACGGATACCCTCCGCAACAGCAGCCGTCGCAGCCTGGCTACGCCCCCCCTGCGCCGCCGGGCGGGACGGGTAGTCCGCAGCCGCAGGGCCAGGCGTATCTGCCGTACAGACCTGGTGGGCAGGCGCCGGTGGCAGGTGGTAGTGGTGGAGAGGAAGGGTTTTATAGGTGAGAATGGTGATGAGTTGACGTGGAGGAGTTGACGGGGGGTAAAGATACCAATACAGTGAATGAACAGTGGACATGTGGACGAGCATAGCATAAGCCTAAATATTGCATTTTCTCTCTCTTTTCCTCTTTTCCGCATCTGTACGCTATAAGTCGCTGTAAGTCTCCCCGTACCCTAGAGCAAAGCAAGACGTATATATCTTCTACACTATACTGTACCTACCTAACAGACAGTCATTAACCACACCACTAAACAAAATAAAAACATAACACAGAAGAAGAAATTCTACAAGTACCAACACAAACACCAACCCCAACAAAACTAACCCCGCTGTAGCTGTAAACCCACTAACATATTGGATCAGTATGGAAGTAAGAGTGCTTGCTTGATACCCAGACTGCACATAGATCTAGTTAATTTTATTGCATGTGATTTGCGTCTCACGTTTAGTAGGGTTAAGTTTGTTTAGGTTCGTTGAATTAGGTCTATCTTCTTAGATAGGTGAGGAGATGATAAGGAATAGGGAGAGTTGGTGGTTCTGCTCTGTTCTGTCGTTGGAATGCTGGTTTTCTGGTGGTGAAGAGTGTGGAGGTGCTGGGTTGGGGTTTATTTGGTGGTGGGGGTGCTGCTGGTTGGGAGGGGAAGAGG